>CAUYQG010095968.1:0-29788 GCA_963574415.1 Tarsius wallacei
GTGCTTTTGCTGGGGAGAGGAGGAAATTCCAGCATGAAGCCATCAACCACGTGCTCAGAGCAGCCTCAGAGTAGAGAGTGGGGGCAGAATTTTGTGGTTGGGGTATGGGCAGCTGGATCTTATGTTAAGACCAGTGACCTAGACTGAACATATAACAGAAGTCAATAATGAAGGAAAGGGTTATTCAAAATGCGGGACTGGAATTGCAAGTAGTGTTTGTTAGAAAATTAAATTTGGGCCCTACTTCACACTCCAAGCCCCCAGTTTCAACTGGTCTAAAGAGTTCAACGTAAAAATGTCCAGCTATTACAAAAGAGAGTGAGAGAGAGAGAAAGAGAGAGAAGTTTTAAAAGCCTCAAATAAAAATGTTATCATGTGGATATTTCTAGAATAGGGATTTTTTTTTAATTGGAATTTTACTCTGTCATCCAGACCAGAGTACAGTGGCATAATCATGACTCACTGCAACCTCAACCTCTTGAGCTCAAATGATCCTCTGGTCTCAGCCTCCTGAGTAGCTGAGACTACAGGCACATGCCAACACACTTGGCTACTTTTTAAACATTTGTTATAGAGACGAGTGTCACTATGTTGGCTAGGTGTGTCTCGGACACCTGGGCTTAAGCCATCTTCCCACCTTGGCTTCCCAAAGTGCGAGATTACAGGTGTGAGCCACCATGCCCCACTAGATTTTCTACATTTAAAAGCAATGGTAAATATCAAGAAGAAAAGATTAAGAGAAGTAATACTACCCAAAGCAAAAAAACTCCAATTATCTAAAAAATTTTGAGAAACAAAAAAATATTGAAAATAAATTTGTAGTAAATATAACCAAGGGTTAGTTAAATTTGAGCACACTAAATTTGAATTAAAATATTAAGATCCAAATAGGTAGTGAACAATATAGGTAGTGAGTAACTAGTACATTTGAATTAAAATATTTGCATTAAACGATTAAGATCTCAAAAGGTAGTGAAAATGGATATAACTAGATAATAAATGAACATAATTTAATTAAAATGAAATATAACACATGATATATTATATAAATTATATATAATTATATAATTTATGATAATATAATCACGTTAAGCAATATTTACTAAATATTTACTACGTGCTAGTGACCACGTCATATACTTCATACATGTTATTTCATTTAATCCCCACAATCCTGAAAGCTAGGTTCTATTATAAGCGCCAGTTTCTAGATGACTAAATAGGCAGAGACAGACCAGGGCCTTAGGGCTGAGTTTTATGTCTCAATCCCTTTTGTGTTTATTGAATTTAGCCTGTTATTCTCATGATCTCCATCAAGGAGAGTGTCAACAAGTACTTATGGTTCAAAAGAGAAACAGCCTCAGACTCATTTCACTTAGACAGAATTACCTTTAGCAGGCTCTAGTCTATTAGAAATGATGTGAATCAAACAAAATAAAAATAAAACCATTTCACATTATTGACTTAGAATACAATATTATTAAAATGTTCAGCTTTCTTTGTAATTTATAGAGTTTGATAAACAATTTTACAAAATATTTTTATCAAAATTATTCTAAAATTCTTCTGGAACCTTAGACAAAAATGCATACGAAAAATTTAGAGAAGTAACTGCAGGAGAAAATTCTTGTATTGTTGTGTTTGTGTGTGTGTGTGTGTGTGTGTGTGTGTGTTTTCTTTTTCTTTTCTTTTTTTGGGAGGGATACGCTTTTGTGCATTTCAGAGCATTAAAAGAAACATTTTATGTCCACATCGCCTTTCTTTTTAGTTTTTGAAAGCCAAGAATTTTCAATTAACTTTATAGAGGTCTATATGATTTTGAAGATTTGACAAATGTATTTGATGGAAGATAAATTAAGAAAATTTTGTTTGCTGAAGTTGGGGAAAAAAATAAGACTTGCAAACCAATTGATTCCAACATCTGTCATGTTTGGACAGAGTGTTTAAACCACAGTTTGAATACAAATTGAGTTTTGGCTGGTGAACAAGTTCTTATTTCAGAAATAGTTTACCTCAAAAACATTTTGAGGATAAATGTTTTTTTACCTTTTCCAAACATTTATGCTAATTCAAGCATGGGCAAATTTAAAAGTAGAAAGGAAAAAGCTCTTGGAAAAGGAGGGACTGCAGATACTAGTGAGAACATTGAGCCACTATATCCCACATTGGGTGATGGGAGAGCAGTAATTGAAAAGATGTGATCCTTGGTCTTTATTTTTCTCTCATATGTCTCCTAGAGGAAAAAAATAAAAAATAAAAAGCCTTCCAACTTTCGGGGAGGAGCAGAAAATTCTGTTACTTGAACAGCAAAGGTTAAGATCTATTTCAACCAGTCAAAGACCAGAAAAACTAAATCCTCCACTACTGGGGGAAAAGTAGAAACCCAACATGTACCTAGATCACTAGCAATCTCCTTCTTTTAGGAAGGGGAAAAATCAATGAAAAATCCCCACATCCTAGATCCAGAGATACAAGATCTGCCTAAGACAGAGGCTTAATCAGAACAAGAAAAAACTCCCTCTATTACCTGGATGTCAGGTTTGCAAGTGTCAAGTAACATGTCCCAACAAGCTGGCACAGCAAGTGTGGCAGAGGATGCAGAACGACCCCTTCTGAGACACAGTATCACAAGAAAGTTTAGAGGTGAGGTCAGAAGAGGTTGGGACATTAAGAAAAAAACATGCTCTAAGAGCAGGGTAATATTAAAGGTCTTTGAAACTGGTGGTGCACTAAAGGTAACCATAGCAACATCACAACCAGCTCCACTCTTGACTAAATTGATTCATTCACTTTCCCCCGCTCCCAAAGAACTAGCAGAAGAAGAGTGCCCATGTGCAGGCAAAAATAACATTTACCTCAGTTACTTCTGTCCTACACACAACGTCAAGTTTCAATTAAAAATTAGAGGGCACACAAAAAAACAAGACAACTCCACCTGCTGCAAAGAGGCAAAGCAACTATAGAACTCAGATACTAAAAATATCAAACAGTGGATTCAGAATTGCTATCATTATTATATAAAATGCTCTAATGAAATAGGTGGATAAAACTTATACACAGCTAGACAATTTCAGCAGAGACATAGAAACTCTATGAGAGAATCAAATACAAATCATAGAAAAATAGGTAACAAAAATGATGATTGCCTTTGACAGGATTATCAATAGACTAGACATAGATACGAAAAGAATTCAAGAGCTTGATAATAGATTAACAGAAAGTACCCAAAGTGAAACACAAAGAGAAATACAAGTTAAAATAATAATAATAATATCAAACATCTAAGAGCTGTGGGACAATATCAAATGAGTTAGGGAGGATTCCTTCCTCCTAACACATACATAATGGGAATCTTAGAAAGATAAAGGGAGAGAATGTGAAAAAAGAAAAACTTGAAGAGTAAAATTTACAGTAGACTTCTCATTTAAAACTATACAAGCCAGAAGACAATGGAGTGACATCTTTAATGTATTGTGGGGAAAAAAAAATGTCAATTCAGAAATTTGTACCTAGAAAAATATCTTTCAAAAACAAAGAAGAACAAAGAATCAATGAAACAAAAAGTTGGTTCTCTGAAAAGATAAACAAAATTGATAGACAGCTGGTTAGATTAATTAAGAAATGAAAAGATTCAAATTAGCTCAAACAGAAAGAAAATGCAGACATTAAAACTGATATGATGGAATTGCAAAAGAACATCTGAGACTATTAAGAACACCTCTATGCAAGCAAACTAGACAATCTAGAGGAAATGGACAAATTTTTGAAAACATACAACCCATCAACCTTGAATTGGGAAGAAATAGAAATATAAATATAAACCCTGAGCAGATCAATAACAAGGAGTGAGACTGAAACAGCAATCAAAAGTCTCCCAACAACAAAAAAAAGTCCAGGACCTGATGGACTCACAGCTAAATTGTACCAGATCTTCAAAGAATAACTGAAACTATTCCACAAGATTAAAGAGGAGGAAATCCTCCCTAACTCATTCTATGAGCCCAGTATCACTCTATTATAAAAGTCAGAAAAAGACACAATGAAAAAAGAAAACTATGGGCCCATATCTTTTACAAACATAAATGTGAAAATCCTCAACAAAATATTAGCAAACCAAATTCAACAACACATAATAAAAAACACAGCACAACCAAATGAATTTTATCCCAGGGATGCAGGAGTGATTAAGCATATGCAAGTCAACAAGTGTGATCCACTATACAAACATAATTAAAAACAAAAATTGTATGATCATTTCAATAGACACAGAAAAGGTATTTGATTAAACTCAGGATTCATTCATGATTTTATAAAATCCTCAGCAAAATGGGCATAGAGGGAACATTCCTCAAAACAATAAAAGCCATATATGACAAACCCACAGCCAATGTTAGCACGAATGGAGAAAAGTTGAACACATTCCCCCTTAGAAATGGAACAAGGCAAGGATGCCCATTTTCACCACTTCTATTCAGCATAGTACTGGAATTCCTAGCCAGAGCAATCAGGCAAGAAAAAGAAATAAAGGGTATCCAAATTGGAAAAGAAGAAATCAAACTCTTTCTATATGCCAACAACATAATCTTATACCTAGAGAACCTTAAAGACTCCTCCAAAAGACTCCTGGACTTGATAAATGAATTTGGTAAAGTTTCAGGATACAAAATCAGCACACACAAATCAGTAGCACTGCTATACACCAGTAGCAACCAAGCTTAGAATTAAATTAACAATTCTTTTAATTTCATTTACAATAGCATACAAAAAGCTAAAATACCTAAGAATGTAGTTAACTGAGGAAATGAAAGAGCTCTATAAGAACTACAAAACCCTGATGAAAGAAATTGTAGAGGACACAAACAAATAGATTGGAGAATCAACTTTGTTAAAACGAGCATATTACCCAAAGTAATCTACAGATTCAATGCAATCCTATCAAACTACCAATGTCATTTTTCACAGTACTAGAAAAAAATCCTAAAATTCATATGAAACCCAAAAAGGTCCAGAATAACTGAAGCAATTCTAAACAAAAAGAACAAAGCTGGAAACATCACATTACTTGACTACAAACTATATTACAAGGTTGTAGTAACTAAAATGGCCTGATACTGATAGACGAGCAGATACATGGACAAATGGAACAGAATACAGAAACCAGAAATAAACCCAAATACCTACAACCAATTGATCTTTGGTACAGCAGACAAAAACATACTCTGGGAAAAGGACACTCTATTCAACAAATAGTGCTGGGAAAATTGGATAACTACATGCAGAAAAATGAAATGTGATTCCTATCTTTCCCCATATGTAATAATTAACTCAAGATGGATTGAAGACTTAAATGTCAGACCTGACACCATAAAAATCCTAGAAGAAAACCTAGGAAAAACTCTTCTGGATATTAGCCTAGGCAAATAATTTATGGCTAAACCCCAAAAGCAAATGAAACAAAAACAAAAATAAACAAGTGGGACTTAAACTAAAAAGCTTCTGCACAGCAAGATAAATAATCAACAGAGAAAATAGGCAACCTACAGAATGAGAAATTATACATCTGAAAAAGAACTAATATCAAGAAACTACAAAGAATTCAAACAAATCAGTAAGAAAAAAACAAACAACACCATTAAAAAGTGGGCAAACAACATCAAAGACATCTCTCAAAAGAAGATACACAAATGGCCAACAAATATGAGAAAATATCAATATCAATCATAATTAGAGAAATGCAAATTAAAACCACAATGAAATACCACCTTACACCAGTCAGGGTGGCCATATTAAAAAAATCCAAAAATAACAGATGCTGTAGAAAACAGATGTGGAGAAAAGGGAACGCTTATACACTGTTGGTGGGAGTGTAAATTAGTACAACCTCTATGGAAATTGGTATGGAGAACTCCCAAACAACTAAAAATAGATCTACCATTTGGATAATATGTGCTATATTATGCACCATGGAATACTATTCGGCTATCAAAAAGAATGAAATAATGTCTTTTGCAGTACCTTGGATGGAATTAGGGAACATCATCCTAAGTGAACTAACTCAGAAACAGGAAACCAAACGCCGCATGTTCTCACTTGTAAGTGGGAGCTAAACTAAAGACATGTGAAGACAAAGAATGGCATAATGGACAATGGAGACTCAGCAAAGGAAGGCAGGGGCAGAGGGTCAAAAACTCACTTATTGGGTGCACTGTACACAGGTGGGGGTGGTGGGTACACTCAAAACCCAGACCAAAACTATTTGTATCTCCTCAAAGCTATTGAATTAAAAAAAAAGGAAAAGAAAAAATAATGACTTTTTCAGACAAACAAAAACTGAATTGATTCCCAGGATCGCTGTATGACTTGACTTTTAAAGGGATTCTTTCAGACAGAAGGGCTATGATACCACATCAAAACTTGGTTCTACAGAGAGATAAAGAGTGCTGAAAGTAATAAAAATCAAGTTAAATATTAAAATTATTTTTAATATCTTAATCATTCAAGAAGTAATTCTTTGCCTAAAACAAAAATAGTGGCAATCTATTCTGGGTATATAGGGTATGTCAAAGCGAAATATCTGACAATATGCACAAAATAATGAAAGAAAGAAGTTGATAGTGTACTGTTGCAAGTATTAATTAAAGAGTTATATTTTAAGCCTCAGGACAATCACTAAAAACTTTTCAAAAAAGGTTTAAATAATAATAAAATAAAAAATACAGACATATCGTGGAGATATTGTGGGTTTGCATCCAGAGCACTAAAATAAAATTAATGTCACAATGAAGTGAGTCACACAACTTTTTTAGTTTTCCAGTGCATTTAAAAGTTGTGCCTATCTCATACTATAGTCTATTAAGTGAGAAATTGCACATGTCTAAAAAAAAATCAATGCACACACCTTAATTTAAAATGCTTTATTGCTAAAAAGTACTGATGATTATATCAGATTTCAGCAAGTCATATTCTTTTTGCTGGGGGAGGGTCTTATCTCGAAGTTGATGGCTGCTAACTGATCAGGGTGGTGCTTGCTGAAGGTTGGGTGACTGGCATTTCTTAAAATAAGACAACACTGAAGTTTGCAATTTTGATGGGCTCTTATTTTCACAAAAGATTTCTTTGTTGCATGTGATGTTGTTTGAAGGCATTTCATTCACAGAACTTCTTTCAAAACTGGAGTCAATCCTCTCAAATCCTGCCACTTATCAACTAGGCTCATGTCATATTCTCAATTCATTGTTGTTATTTCAGCGATGTTCACAGCATCTTCTCTAGGAGTAACTTCCATCTTAAGAAACTGCTTTCTTTGCTCATTATAACTCCTCATCTGTTCAAATTTGACCAAGAGATTGCAGCAATTCAGTCCCATCTTCAGTTTTCACTACTAATTCTAGTTCTCTTGCTATCCCCACCACATCTGCAGTTTATTTTTCCACTGAAGTCTTGAATTCCTCAAAGGTATCTATTTGAATACAGGCTTGTGCAAGTTGCTTAACATTCTTAAAATTTATCTTCAAATGGGAAAAATATTTAGAAATTTTCGTGGTGAATACTGGTAGAACTCCAAGTAATACGCCATTAAGGTTTCGAGTCAATTTCTTACAAACTCCTGCTATTGTTGATATTTTGCCCTCCTCCCATGAATCATGAATGCTCTTAATGCTATCTAGAATGGTGGATCCTTTCCAGAGGGTTTTCAACTTACTTGACCCAGATCCATCAAAGGAATCCCTTATGAAGTGTATTTCTTAAGTAGTAAGGCTTGAAAACTAAAATTACTCCTTGACTCATGGGTTGTAGAGTGGACGTTGTATTAGCAGGAGTGAAAACAACATTGGTCTCTTTATCTCTTTGCAAATCTCCATCAGAGCTCTTTTGTGGTCAGGTGCACTGTCAAGGAGCAGTAATATTTTGAAAAGAATTTTTTTTAACAATAGGTTTCAACAGATAGCTGAAAGTATTCAGAAAACCATGCTGAACTTAGCCTGGATGTGCTGTCATCCAGGCTTTGTTATTCCATTTCTAGAGCACAGGCAGAGTTAATTTAGCATCATTCTTAAGGACCCTGGGATTTTCAGAATGGTCAATGAGCACTGGCTTCACTTAAAGTCACCAGCTGCATTACCCCCCAATGAGAGAGTCAGTCTATCCTTTGAAGCTCTGAAGCCATGCATTAACTTCTCCCATTAGCTGAGAAAGGCCTCGGTAGCATCTCTTCTAGTAGAAGACTATTTCATCTACAGTGAAAATGTCATTCAGTGTGTCCACCTCCATCAGTGACCTCAGCGGGGTCTTCTGGAGAGCATGCGGCAGCTTCTCCGTCAGCACTTGCTGCCTCACCTTGTACTTGGATGTTCTGGAGACCGTTTCTTTCCTTAAACCTCATGAGCCAACCTCTGCTTGCTTCCAGTTTTTCTTCTGCACTTTCCTCGCTTCTCTCCACCTTCATAGACTTGAAAAGAGTCAGGGTCTTGCTCTGAGTTAGGCTTTGGCTGAAGGGAATTTTGTGTCTGGTTTGATCTCTCATCCAGACCACAAAAACTTTCTCCAGACCAGCAGTGAGGCTGTTTTACTTTCTTACCATTCGCGTGTTCACTGGAGTAGCACTTTCAACTTCTTTGAAGACATTTCCTTTGCGTTCACACCTTGGCTATCTTTGCTGCAAGAGGCCTAGCTTTTGGCCTACCTGGGCTTTTGACATGCCTTCCTCACTAAGCCTTATCATTTCTAGCTTTTGATTAATTTATTTTTATTTTTATTTTTTTAATTTATATTTTTTATTTTAAAATTGTGGGGTACAGTTAAGGGTTAGGTATACAAATTTGCATTGTGCAGGTGCCCTTGTTGATGAGGTGTGCCCCTTCTTCCCCAGATAGATATTGACTGCCATTAATCCCACCTCCCTTCCCCTCCCTGCCAGCCCCACCCCCCCATAGTTTCCCGCCACTGTCAATCCTTTTCTTAGAGTATTACGGTAGTTGTTCAAGATCCACTTATGAGTGAGAACATGTGATACTCAGATCTTTGTTTCTGTGAGAGATCACTCTGTATTATAAACTTTAATTCTATCCAGGTTGCTGCGAAACTCATGATTTTGTTCTTTTTTATGGCTTTTGATTTGAAGTGAGAGATGTATGACTCTTCCTTTCACCTGAACACTTAGAGGCCCTTATAGGGTTATTAACTGGCCTAATTTTAATATACTTGTGTTTCGGGGAATAGGGGGGAGGGAGGAGAAGGAGAAACACTGGGGAACAGACCGTTGATGGAGCAGTCAGAACACACACACTTGTCAGTTGCATTTGCTGTCTTATATTGGTGTGGTTCATGGTGGCCCAAAATGATCACGATAATAAAGTCAAAGATCACTGATCACATATCACCAGAATAGATATAAAAATAATAAGTTGAAGTGTTATGGGAATGACCAAAATGTGACATAAAGACACAAAATGAGCACATGCTGTTGGAAACCTGGTCCTGGTACACATGCATGATGTACGGTGGGCATGAACCTTCAATTTGTAGAAAACACAGCACAATAAAGCAAAGTGCAATAAAATTAAGTATGCCTGTATCCTCCTCTGGTTACCTCATCCTATTCAGTATAAAATTATTGTCATTCTGTTTTTAAGTTTGATTTTCATTTATAGATCACTTTTCCTTTTATAGCCTCTTTTCAGATCTGTCTATCCAGTTTTGTATTATAGAGATTTTTTAGGGACTGTGTACATATCCTTCTCTTGACATTCTGTACAAATGAAATGTAGATTTACATTTGAAGAACAATAAAATAGGGCAAAAGCAGAATTATATCACAATTATAATGAAAGCTACATAACTTATCTGTGTTAGAGGATACATGAGGCAAATAAAAATGGCTTACAACATGGAACTTGAAAAATGAAAGCACCAGTGGAAAATGTCTTTGCAATATTCCCCTCCTGTGTGCACATGCACAAATGTGATTTTCAATATAAGCCTCAGACCTTTTGAACAAGGAGAGAAATTAATATGTACAAACACATGATCTATGATACATCAAAGACTGGAAAAGCCATGTGCTTATTCTAATAAAACATAACAGCAACATAAAATAAGAGGTGATTATTGACAATCTCAGCCAAAAAGAGATGAAAGCAGTTCTCAGACAAGGCTTTTTCATTTAGCCTTTCCATATCTGCATTCATTGTGACTCAATTTTAATAAAGTACACATAAAAAGTAGAGCCAAAGTTTGACAATGAACTATACAGCATTAATTATTTGTCTTTCTGGGTCACCTTATGATGGTCTGTTGTTTTGATGGCCAACCAGAACACTTAGGTTTAACTAAACTTGGCAAATGCATGTACAGGATTTGCGGTTAGACTGGATTTGAATGGAGGCTTGTGCAAGTTGCTTAACATTCTTGAGTTTTATCTTCAAGTGGGGAAACTATTCAGAGATTTCTATGGTCAACACAGGTAGAACACCATGTAAGATGCCTGACAATCAGTACATGGTGGGGTGGGGAGTGATCTTACCAAGAGAGCAATGCGATGGATTAATCCCAGACTGAGAGAAGGGACAACCTCTTTCTGCTCCTGGCTTCTGAAGGACTGGCTTCTGAAGGAATCTTAGGGGACTTGTGTCACCTCTCTGCATTCCATTTCCTCGTCTCTGAATTGAGAAAGCTGAAATAGATCAACTATGACAACATTTTTATAGGAACCAAGCCCTTTGTGCAAACGTAATCTTAGACAAAACAAGATCAGTGTTTAAAAGCAATCAAAGCAGTGCTCAAGTGGTCAAACTAAGAAAATGGAGTAGGAGTTATGCCTCCTTCCTCCTCCCCCTTCCCCTTTCTCCTCATCCTCTCCCTCTTCTCCCCCTCTCCTCACCATCTTTCCTGTTGCCACCTCCCCACTGACCACTTCCCTGGTTGCCTGAAGGCAGAGCACGGGACTAAATGATTGCCAAAAGCTTTGGAACAAGTCTTTCTGCTCTGCCGATGCTTGCACAGTGCATTAGCTAGATGATTCTTTATTAAAACAATTGCTTATTATATTTCCCTGAGAATGGACCCAAACAGTAGTCTTTGTAACAAATGTAATAGACTGATGTTATCCGTTTTTATGAAGAAATAAATTTAGTGCCACAATCCATAATGCAGAGCTCATTATATTAAAGACTGAGTCAATATGTCAACAATGTGGTATATATATTTACATATATGTGTCATAACAACTATATATACATATATATATATGTATATAGAAACTTCTAGTCAGGTCCTATACAACTCTAACTACCAACTGGTAATGTAGGAGCAATATATATGTACACAAGATATTATACATATCGTCATTTCATTTCCATCAGAAAGGTGTCATCAGTTTCTTACTGGCCAAAACAGAATTCCCAAAGTGAGCAAGATGAATTAAGACTTTTGTGGAATATCCCCACTTCTAAATCAAATTTAATTAACTATCTACTATGCTCTGTTCTCATCTAATCTTCAAATAACTCATTGCAGGAAGTGTCATTATCATCATTTTATGACTGTGGAACATGTGACTCATGTTCAAGGAACCTACCTGAAGTCACACTGGCTATAAAACAGCAAGACCAATACTTGAGCCCAGATTTCTTAATTACACATTAAGTCCTCTTTCTGCTGAGCTATGAGAGCCAGTGGAAATTCAAACAGAACAACACACACGCTTTGCTTTATTAAGAATGTGTTCTCACAATTTTGTTTGAGGATCCTAAGTAGCTCAGAGAAGCCCTCTGAATCATCCGGTGACACACAGTTAATAAGTATTCAGGGCGGTCTGGATTTTTCAAAGGCATAATGGGCAAATATTCTTCCCGTTTTAAATTATAGTGAAAACATTTGCATTCTGATATTAATATTTATTGAATTTTTTGAAGTTCAATGAATAGTTCTCATGATAATTCTTAAATCTTCAGAGGAGACCTGCATTCATAAATAACAAATTGTGTCATTATCTGCATCTGTTCTCATTTTCCATAGGCTTCAAAATTCTCTATTATGGGAGCCAAAGGAAATGGCTGCCAGCGAGTGTCTCTATCGGATTCCGGCCCATTTTCTCATTTAATTTCTGATTTGAGAATGAAATGCTTATCCAAAATAAATAAGGGACCTACTAAACGGCAGTGATTAGCATGCAATGAGTGTCAGATTCCATTTACTTATGGAAATCGAGTAAAATCCAACATTTTAGCGACCCTATTGTGATGTCAGCTGCCCAATTAGGCTGTTAGAACTGCAGGAATTACTACTTTAATATCACATTAGCACACCATTAGCTTGAACCATGCCACAGCAGCATGAAAATTAGCAATTTTCATGTTTTCAAAGAGACAATATGAACTTTTCCTGCTGCTTAAATTTGTCTTGCATGTGTGTGTTGGGGTGGGGGTGGTGACAGACGATACGGTGGGGCAAAGTTATATTTTAAGTTAATAACGAGTTGTTTTTGCACAGTTGTGTGTATTTAGAAATTAAATCTAAGGTATATTTTTAAAATAAAAATATAAGATGAGCCTTTTTATGTTTATTGTTTTTATTTTTGTATACCTTTGTTAACTACCTGAAAATCTTTCCAGGAATAAAGTGAGAGAGATGAAGGCAACAAAGCAAACCAATAAGTGAAACATTCCTACTTTATAATTTTGAAATTGCATTTACCTACTGAAGCCATATTAAACATATAATTTGAATAGATGAGTAAAAAAAATGGTATCATCTATTAACTATGTGGCAAAATTCTCTTTATGAATTTTGGCACACACGTTCTATTTTTATTATAATTTCAAGTTGCAAACCACTTTACAATTTCTAAAGCACTTTGGCATGTATTCAGATTATTTCAGCTTTACATAACCTCATAATATGTTCAGAGTCAATATCTGTATCTTCATTTCATGGATGAGGAAATTAGATTTTGACTTTCCCAAGGTCACACAAATCTATTTCTATTGTTTGCTATCCATGTGATCTTGAAAAAATTATTGCTCTATGCCTTGGTTGTGGCATCTATAAAATGGGACTAACAAGTAACTCTGTCTTGCAAGATTATTGTGAGAAATAAATGAAATAATTCATTTAAAAATATTAGTACGGTGCCTGAAATGTGGCAAGCATCTGTAAATGTTAACTCTGCTGTCATCATCACTGATTTTTGCAAAAATTTGGTAAGGGTAAAAACATTACAGAAAAGCATTAAGACATATAACACTGTATGTCATGAACACATCTGTAATACTTGTATAATGTTCAGTGTCAAAACATTTCCTCTACACTGATTTGTTTGCTCACAATTGCTTCCTGTTCCCTGTATGCATGGCATGCATGTTCTTTTCAATATGTATCCTTTAGCAGTTATTTCCTGAAGGCCTGTGAGTAGTAAAGTTGCTCATATTTTGTGCATCTGAGAAAATCTCTATTTTTGTCTTCATTCCTAAATGATGATTTAGCTGAGAGGAGACTCTGTAGCTGTTGCCAGTGAGGAGTTTGATATCCAGCTGAGTGTCAGTTCCTGGTTGGTCTTCCTTCTTTTCTCTGATAGTTTTTAGGATTCTCTCTCTCTTCTTTCTACTCTATACTTAAACTATTATGCATCAATGTAGGGAATTACCTTGATTTATTTTGTTTGCTACTTTGAATTGGACACACATATTTATTAAGCTAATACCACTTAAAGTATTATTTTTCACCATTTCCTCTACATCTTCCTCTAGAAATCCTATATGTGTTAGAATGTCTCATTATATTATCTATCTATTTATTTTTAGAGATGAGGTCTCACTATGTTGCCTAGACTGGTCTTAAACTCCTGGGCTAAAGCAGTCCTCCCACCTTGGCCTCCCAAAGGGCTGAGATTACAAGTGTGAGTCATTGTGTCCGGCAACAATTCATGTTTCTTAACTTCTCAATAATGTTTCTTCATCACATAATTTTTGTATTTAAATATTTCAACTGCATCCTGAATGACTTTCTCAGATTTATTTATATGTATTATTTTCTATCTGTATCTAGCCTAATTTTTAATTCTATTTGGCCCCTTAAAGTGTGCAGTGCTTCTTAAAAGATAACTTATTAATTTTACATTATTTTCTATTTTTTTCTATTTTCTTAAATATTTAGACTCATTTAAAATTTGCATTCTCTTTCCACTAATCTGAGGTTCCTTGGGTGTAATTTCTCTTCTTTGTTTTTGCTTCTAATATTCTCCTATTATATTTACTTTTGGTACTATAGGGTTTTTGTCTGTTTCTTTGTTTGTTTGTTTTGTAAGTGCATTTTGGAATGGATAATGTTATTATGTGTGTCCTAAGTAGTGTAGACTTTCTGCAGGGACAACATCATCAGTACCTCTATGAAGCCCTGGGGAAGGCAAGAATCTCAGATCAGTGTTTGTTCAAGTTCTGGGCTTGGAATTTCCATAATCTTGTGTTGGATAGGAACCCAAGTCTATGAGGAGTACAGGCTAAGGCTGCAGGGTTTTGTAGATGGCTTTGTTTTCATCTGTGATCTCAAATGTGCCTTAGTCTTGCTTGCTATGGGAAATGTGGAAAAAGGAAAGAAGCCTGTTAGAATACTATGACTTGTATTCAACAACATGTGTCCATAACTCTTTACAGGAGGCTATTCCCTGTTCTCAGTGAGGCAGCTTCCAGCTGAAAGACCCAATGTTTCTGCTAGTCACATTGGTTTCAAAATCTTCCTGGATGTGATGGCTTCATTCCTGTGTGAGCAATACTTCCATGGTATTTCCCTCCAGCCTACCTATCATGGTATTAGAGCACATACCTGTCTTATGGGACTATTTCTTCTTTGCTTTTAATTTTCTTTCCATGATGACAAGAGTAATACATGCATATAGTAAGAGGGGGGAAGAAAGAAAAGTCTGCAAAATGCAAAGAAATAAGGGGGAATTTCACCTACACTCTGATTGCAGCAATAATCAAGCATATTTCCTATTGTCTCTTTGGTCTTCATTTTTTTTCTTTACAGAATTGAAATCATGCTAAATTTATATGTATATTTTTAAAATTAAGTTTTTGTTGTTTACAATTATGGTACAAGTATTTTATGAGGTGTGATACTAAAGAATCTGGAAGGGCCTCCTTTGCTAAACTTTTACTGCCATTTGCTTGCTACAAATTTCTAACATTCTGGTATTAGAGATTGCTAACAGGGTGACTCCAGATGGGGCAAACCAATGACTACCAGTCATTAACGATTTGTTAATTGTTGATGCCTTGGTTTCTGCATCTTTATAAACTGCATTACAGTTTTCCAAGCTAAATTCAGTAGTTGGCCAGACCAACTAAGGAGGGTATAAAGTGACTGGGTGAGAGTATGGCAGGAATGGGTAAGTGGGTATTGAAGGGGTAGACAGGTATAGATGATGGTCCCGAGGAAAATATTGAAATCACTCCATGTAACCACAAGTTCTGAGTACCAATCCAAGGGCAAGAGCCATGATTTCAGGGTCAAATGAGCATTGAAAACCTGGCCCTGGCCGGGCTCGGTGGCTCAGCCTGTAATCCCGCGCTTTGGGAGGCCGAGGTGAGTGGATTGCCTGAGCCCACGGGTTCGAGACCCACCTGGGCAACTTGGCGAGACATCATATCTACAATAAATCAAAAAATTAGCCAGGCGTGGTAGCGCCCGCCTGTAGTTCCAGCTACTTGGAAGGCTGAGCGGAAGGATCGCTGGAGCCCAGCAGGTCGAGGCTGCGGTGGCCGGGAGCGGCCACTGCACTGCAGTCTGGGCGACAGAGTGAGACTTCAACTCAAAAAAAAAAAAAAGAAAGAAAACCTGGCCCTTCCACTCACTACTGGCATACCTGGAGTACACTGCTTGAACTCTGTGATTTTCAATGTTTTCATGTATAATGTGGAGTTACTATTGCCTACCTCACAGATCACTGTGATGATTACATAAAATGTGAGCATTTGGTCTGTAATAATTGCTCACTAGATGTTCACTTTCCACTCCTGCTTACCCTAACTCTCCAATTCCCACCCCTTTTTACCACATAAGAACTTAGAAAAAAAATATGCTTTCTATAGCCCAATCAGTCAGAATGGCTTCAGCCCCAGCAGAGACAACAATTTTGAATGCTGTTTTGAACAAAATCTCTAGAAGCAAGTTATATTAAATCATGCTAATTCATTTTGAGTTTCAGATATATTTAACCTTTTAGTAGAGTGTACTGAATTGGTGCTAGTATAGATCCTAGCACATAATAGGTGCCAAATAAATATTTGTTGATTGGAAATTTACAGAATCAGTCTTTATTAGCAAATAGAAAGTGTTATAGACCAGAAACTCCTCAGTACTTACTGTCTTTACTTGTTTATTTTCTTTCTTTCTTTCTTTCTTTCTTTCTTTTTTTGAGTTGAAATCTCACTCTGTTACCCATGCTAGAGTACAGTGGCACACTCATGGCCACCCCAGTGTCGACCTGCTGGGCTCCAGTGATCCTTCCGCCTCAGCCTTCCAAGTAGCCAGAACTAGAGGTATGCTCTACCACACCCGGCTAATTTTTTTTTATTTATTGTAAAGATGAAGTCTTGCCAAGTTGCCCAGGCTGGTCTTGAACCCGCGGCCTCAGGCAATCCACTTGCCTTGGCCTCCCAAAGTGCTGGGATTACAGGCTGAACCACTGAGCCTGGTCTTTACTTGTTTCTTATGATTGCTTACATTCTATGTATCCTTAAAAAAATTATATTTACTTATATGAAGTCTTCTGGATAACACTTAGATCCTTTAAATTAAAAATAATTGAAGCTGAAACCTGTAATCCTAGAACTTTAAGTCCAAAAACCCCTCTGCAACCCTTTTTCTAACCTACCTTCACTCTTTTGAAAACAATTTGCAAATTTTCAGAATCATAATGTTTATCACTTTAAATCTTGAGACATAATTCAAATATGAAGCTGTTTTGTGTAAAATTATTAAAAATCATGCCTGATATTACATTAGAAAATAAAGTATATAGTCCAGAAAATAGCCTGAATATCTTGACCATTATTTAATTATGGCTTGCTGAAATGTATGAAGAAGCAGAATAAATAAGTTTGTTTTGTAAAAATAAATTAAACATAGAAACTCATTTTAATTCAGAACAATCTTAATTATGCTTCAGCAGAATTATAGTTTCTAGCACAGAGTATGGGTAAAAAGTAAAGGAAAAAAAATAGCCGTCATAACTAAAGGAAACTTAATTACTCCATTAATTCAGTTGTCCCACTGCTCTCCTCAAGCTTGTAGCATTTGTATTCTGATGTAATAGTACATTAAACAAATTAGCAAGAATGCTCACTCTTTGGAATATAAAAATATAATAACCCTCGTTCTTAAAGACTATAACAACATTTTCATCAGCTGTCATGATTACATAAATGGAATTAGTGGTGTGCCATTATCTGTTTATTTTCTTCAGGTCACGATAGATATAAGTTGTTAACACTGCACCAAATAGCTAGGGGGCGAAGGAAAGAGTTTGGAACTTGGTGAAATACGAACAGAATTCCTGACTCAAGGCAATTCAGCAATTCTCACGTAAGATGTTTAGATTCACGGACCACTTTCTCTGGTTGCCTGGGGTCTTTTAGTGTCCTGCCAACTCCATTTTCTTACTCTTCCCTCTCTAGTAAACTTGGTTGCTTGGATGTCTAATTGTATATATACTTATTTCCTTACCCCTTCTCTCGATCTCTACATAACTGTGCCCTCTTCTCCCCTCTCCCCTCCATGTGCATGGTGATCTTGTCAATGGCCGCTTTGTACATTTCACAAAGTTCCAAGTTCTGACAAGTTTCCAGTCATCCTTCTCAAATATCATTACTCCAGGTTGAAATTCACTGTTCTGAAATACTAAATTATCTATTTAGTGATTTATTCAGTGAAACCAAGCTGCAAAATTCAGTGTCTGATACCCATAGTGCAGACTTTAAACATTATAGTTTTATCTGACTTCCTGTTTCAACGCATTCAACATCCCATTAGGTATGAAGATTGACATATTCCATATCTCATCCGGTGACCTCTCACAAAAATGTGTATACAATATTTAAAAACAAAATTATGAAAACTTAGAGTTGGAAGAGATCCAATTTTTTCCAGATGCAGGAGTCTTTGCTGCAACCTTCCTGTTTTTTGATCATCGAACTTCTCAAACACTTTCAGTGATGGAGAGTTGCACAGTTTGGTATTTCGTTCTCTTAAAATGAAACCTACTTCTTTGTCATATACCAGTTTTGCTCTGTGAAGGACCTTATAGCAAATATATTTCCTGTGTTCTATGATAACTTTGCCCCTAAGTTTTCCTTTCTTGGGGTAAACAGTACCAAGCTCCTTCAACTGTTTTTCATTAAGTGGATATATAGGGTTATGGCCATTTGATATCTTTATTCTGAACATTACCTTATTTCACAATATATTACTTTAATGTGACCATTCAAAACTGGACATGGTATTGGAATGTGACCTGGAAATCCATCTCTATGGAAGTAGACCAGGACCACACTTATTTTCCTAATACCTCTATCAGCTTGTTGGCTCTTGGGATCTTTTTCATATGTTAAATTTGTCAAATCAGAACTGGATTTGGTATTAATGTGATTTTAAACAAGAAAAAATGTAGAATTTATACAAAACCCATCCCAACAATACATTATCTTCAAGAAAATTGATCACCTTTAACTTTCCCTATGCTCTTACCCACCCACTTAGCTATACTCAGTCTCATTTTTCTCTGTTTTTTTTACAAGATGAGATAAAAGTTCATCTCTTCACCAGTGGAATCCATCCTTTTATTTCTCCTTGGGACTTTGTCTTATCCTCCTTTTTTCCTTCTCTTTTGTTCCTCCACCCTCTGCCTATAAACTGGCTCAGATCTCTTCCAACAAACATGAAACAGAACCTCTCTTGTAGCTACTCCCTCATCTCTGTCCTTTCTTTCGTTACTAAGCTTCCTAAGAAAGTGCATGCTATACTTACTCACCTCTCATGTGTTTTTTAAAATACACTTTAATTTGTCTTCCATCTGAACCACTCTACCGAAATTGTTCCTATTAATTCTAACAATTGGCCTGACTGAGAAATCCAAAGGTCATTTTAAAGACCCCATCTTAATAGACCTCTAGGTTGCATTCAACACTGCAAATCACTTCTTTCTTGAAACTCTTCATTTCCATGGCTTCCAAGACCCAGGATTCTTGCAGTTTCCCTTTATTTCACACACCAGCCTGTCCTGTTTCTCTGTAGACTTCTTTTCCTTTTGGCCTGCTAAGCCCTGGGGTACCCACAGTAACACTGATCTATTCTAAGCCTTTGATGCCTTTCACCCTGATTTGTGCCTCTGGTCTCTCTGCCTCCTTCCTTCTCTTTCTCCTGTAAACTAAAAATAAATCCAAGCCCCCTACCCACTGACTGAATGGACCATCACTTGGCCAAGGGGATCTCAGAGTAACTTTGAAAACTGAATTCTCAGTTGATGAGACAGGCAGTCTGACACACCTCATTATACTCCTTTCCTTGATAATCACCATTAGTCTTTTTCCCCTAAGGGCTAAACAGAATACAAGCCCTTGCAAAAGACTCTGCCACTATGTCAACCAACAGCCTGATGCTGCCTCTCTCCTATTTGCCTGATAAGAGACCACAGACCAAGGAGAGGTTCTGGCCAGTCTCCAGAGGATGCACAGTGAGGATTTTTTGTCCTCTGATTCACCTTTTAATGTCAGAGGGTGAAAAACTCCAACCTTTGATCATGCCAATGCCAAGGGTCTCATGAAAGGGCATGAATTCTCCATGTGCATGTTTTGCTTTCATGAATATTTCTGAACTTGGGACCCATGAAAGGGCATGAATTGCCCATGTGCATGTTTCTCTTTCATGAATATTCATGACTTCTCCTATAGCATATTGAATATGTATATCCACCCCCCCAACCCCCACCTCTGCCACACACACACACTCGTATAAATCCCTGTCTTATTCTTTCCTCCCTCAAAATGAAATGTCTGTTCAGGCTTCTGGTTGGAGGCTGCTTTTCCCAGTCTGTCGAATGGTCGCCCTGCCAAATGCAACCCTTTATGAGAAATCAAGTTCGCCTTTCCACACATTTAAACCTCGCCTTTCTTCAGTGAACACTCCTTTCCTCGTCACCATTATTTCTGTAGGACCACCAGTAGGTAAATCTCTGGCAGTTCCTCCTGCCTACACAGTTAAGTCCTGTTTCCCTACATGCCTTCACGTTTTCATGGCTTACTCTCTCTGCTTCTCCAGCGTCATTCCTCACCATTTCCTACCCCACATCTTAGTGCTCAACATTTTCTGCACACCATTCCAGTTTTCTTCTGCCTATTTTTCTCATGCCATGCCCTCACACTGGAATAAAATCCTTCTCAACTCCAAGATCTGTTTCCTTGGGACACTCTCCTTCCTCCTGTCTCTCCATTGGATGAGTTAAATGTTACTTCTCTTTATTTGTAGGAACATGTCTATTACTGCACTTTTCTTTCCATGAATCTCCTTCCTCAAGTAATCTGAGCATTGTGGGAATCTGGGTTAAAATATTTTTCATTTTTAACATATCTGTATTTTCTAGCAAAGGAGCTGAATGAATAATTAACCACTGTAGGGAAACTTTGCTACTTACATCATTCTGTGTTTTAATAAACTCCATTCTGCATGTGCCTTTTATTATAGTTAGTCTATTGTAGCCCAGCATCTCAGGTTGGCTTGCTCTTTTTTTTTTTTTTTTTTGAGTTGGAGTCTCACTCTGTTGCCCAGACTGGAGTGCAGTGGCCGCCCTGGCCACCGCAGCCTCGACCTGCTGGGCTCCGGCGATCCTTCCGCCTCAGCCTTCCAAGTAGCTGGAACTACAGGCGCGCACTACCATGCCTGGCTAATTTTTTGATTTATTGTAGAGATGAGGTCTGGCTTGCCCAGGCGGGTCTCGAACCCACGGGCTCGGGCAATCCACTCACCTCAGCCTCCCAAAGGCGCAGGATTACAGGCTGAGCCACCGAGCCTGGCTGAATTGCTCTTTTTAGTTCTTCAGTTGACCATTAGAGCTATTCATCATCTTGTCTTTCTTTGTAGTGCTGGCAGATTAGATATGCTTGCCATTTGGGCTTTCTCCAAATCATAACTACAAAATGTTGACTAGGATGGGTCTTATGGTAGAATGCTGGAGCTAGTGAGTGGAATCCTAGCACCTGATGTCTTGTTATTCTTTTTTCACAAATTGCCATTTGTCTTCTTTGCCAAGTAACTCAATTGCAGATTGGCCTTGTGTGTTGATTTCAAATGCTGTCTTATGTCTCCTTTCTCACAAATATTGTCTCATGTCTTCATTAAATAACAATGTAGGACTGGCACAGTGCCTCATACCTGTTATCCCAGCACTTTGGGAGGCCAAGGCAGAAGGATCACTTGAGTTCAGGAGTTCAAGACCAGTCTGCGAAACATAACAACACCCTGTGTCTAAAACAAACAAACAAAAAGATTAAAAGACAATATAAAGTAAATATTTGTTGAAACCTTGTGTTATAGCAACACTCTCAATTTTTCATCACTGGATGCTTGAAAAGAGTGATCAATGGTTATATGGGTTAAAATAAGTATATTTTAAAATGAGGAATATTAAGAACATAGCCACTTTCCACTGGTTATATCAGAACCTCTATATTAATAAGTGCAAAACACACTTTCTGTTTATCATCACTCCAAGGAAAAACAATACATTATTTGCATTAAAGAAATATATGGCCAGGCTTGGTGGCTCAACCTGTAATCCCAACACTGGGAGACCGAGGCGAGTGGATGTGGATTACCTGAGCCCGCGGGTTCGAGACCAGGCCGGGCAACTTGGCAAGACCTCACCTCTATAATAAATCAAAAATTAGCCAGGCATGGTAGCATGCACCTGTAGTTCTGGCTACTTGGAAGGCTGAAGTTGAAGGATTGCTGGAGTCTAGCGGGTTGACGCTAGGGTGGCCGTGGGTGTGCCACTTCACTTCAGCCCGGGGGATGGAGTGAGATGCCAACTCAAAAAAACAAAACGAAACCAGAAATATACAATTATGTCTTCTAGAATTGCATAAGACATGATATTAATGTCATTGCAGACAACAAAGTATTAATAATTAGTTGAGTTTTCTTATAACGTGCCAGCAACTAGAAAAGGTGTTTTATGTATTATTTGTTACTCAGAATAACTTAATGAAGGGAGTGTTATTTGTTTTACAGATAAGACATTGAAAATCAGAGAGGTTAAGTAACTTGTCCAAGGTTATACAGTTAGTAAGTTGTAGGGCTTAACAGGCTTGGCTCTAGAAAATTCTCAACTATAAACTCATGTTGCCATAATTTCTAACTATGACTATCCTGCCTAACAAACAGCTATGCCCTTCATAAAAAACAGCGTCATTTCCTTCAATGCAACACACTCAACTCTCTTTGTGTGTACTTCTGTGAGTGGGTGGGCAGAGCTCCCAGGCATAGAAGACAAATGATGGAAACTCTGGCAGGTGAAGATGCCAAAAAAAAAAAAAATGTTCTTTCTTCTCAGACTCTCATAATCTGTTTCTGTTGAGCTTAGAAGGAAATTGGAGATAGAAAAAAGCCCATCACTGTCTTCTTTACTACAGTCATCATCACTGTCTCCATTGTGGCAGGAAATGTTCCATCCCTTTCTCAGAACAGCTCCCTTGGCTCATAAGTAGGAACTCAGCCTTCTTGACTGTATCAGAAAGATAACATGGGTGTTCCCCTCCACCACCGCCCACCCCCAGCCACTCCCCCGAAAAATGGCTGGCCTGTGGAGAGCCCCGTGGGACCTTCCCTTCTTTACCTTAGAATCTTGTCTATCACGATCCTGTTGCCGAGCAGTGGGTGAATTAGTCATAGCTTCTCCATTCTGCCCTCGGTGGACTGTATTTCAAGATGAGAGGGACATAGAACTCCTTCTGCTCAGGAATATAAGCTGAACTTGTACATTCAGGAAGAAAGGTGGCTCTATGACCCATTTAACTCCTCTTATGACACACACCACATGCCATACACTGTTTTAGGTGCTGGAGATTCCATGGTGAATGAAGGTATCAGTGACCCCGCCCCAAAGAACTTGCGTTCGAGTTAGGGAAAACTGACAAACAAAAAAAGTATACATGTCAGATGATGAGAGTTGAGAGAAAAAACAAAGCAGGTAATGGGAAATAGAGAGAGCTTAGTGTGGGTAGAAAGATACTGTTTTCCATGGGATAGTCCAGGAGAGTCTCTCTGACCATCTGGCATCTGAGCAGAAAGTCAGGAAGTGAGTTCAGTGGACACCAAGGATAAGAGCTTTCTCCCACTCATGTACTAACCAGGGCTAACACAACTTAGTTTCCAAGATCAGATGAGACCATGCTCAGGGGGACTTAACTGTATAGACTAGGCTCTGAGTTTTCTAAGAGCAGGTTCAAAAACCTGGCAAGCTCAAACTTGTCTTTTATTTTTATCTTCTTCTGTTTCGTTTACTGAGAGATATAGGGGGCTAGTGTGGCTGGAACAGAATGAGTGAAAAAAGAAGAATACAAGAGATGAGTACAGAAAAGAAATGAAGAAGAAAACAAGTTTACCAGCTAAAGTAAAAATTTTTAATTTTACTTTGCAAGGGATGGAAATCAGGATTTTGAACCATAGAGGAACATGATTTGAACTGTGTGTTGAAATGATCCTTCTGAATTTAGGGTGGAACATAGACACCACAGGGAGAGTATGGCCAGGTTGGTGGGGGGGTGGTTGAGTCGGGAGATGAAGGTGGCTTAATTTGGGGAGCAGCAGTGGAGGTGGTTGGAAGAGATGTTGTCGGGGTATATTTTAAAGGTAGAGGCAACAGAATTTGCTGTTAAATTGAGGATGGAGTTTGATATCATTCATGTGGTAGTTTGTATTTTTTACTGATTGTTTTAAAATTTATTTTTATTCTTAAAATTTAAGTATGCAAGTAATTAGTAACATACATCTCAATATACCTGTCGCCTAGATTCTACCTTTATCAAGATTTGATACATTTGCCTTAATTATCTCCTTTTGAATAATTTTGTATTGGCTGAGTTATTTTAAAGCAATCTAGACATCCTGGAGAGTAACCCAGAGACCAATACGAGATGTCAAAGAGCGAGCAGTGGATGGGGGTGCTATGAGGACATGGGAAGGAGAATGATCTGGAAATCTTAATGAAGAATAGGGAGGCTATCTATCCCACCTATAGATAGGTCTAATACGAGGGGTACCCAAAAACCCTGGGATTTATTTATAAGTAATCATGCTATTATTCTACATGTTTAAGCTTCAGTCACCTTCAAAGTACTCTGTTAGATACCATGCACCTATTGAGATGCTTTTTCCACTGCTCAAAACAGTCTTTGAAAACATCCATTTTGGGCCATTGCCTTGCTAGACTTTGGTGTGGCCATGTGCTTTTTGAGCTATGGCTGTCACCATGCTTCCTGGCTTTGGCCCCCTTCCCCACCTTGGGGAGGCAAATTTTCTCTCTCCCTTCTCTTACTCTCTCTAATTTACTTTTAAATAAACTTTTATTTTTTTAAGAAAAAGAAAGAAAGCATTCATTTTTATACCTTTTAGTGCTTCTGCTGTTTGTTGTTTCACCTCTTCCACATCAGCAAAACGTTTCCCTTTGAGGATTTTTTCCATTTGGGGAAATGGAAAAAAAGTCATTCAGGGTGAGACCAGGTGAATAGGAAGGGTGGGGAAGGGGGGCCATGCCATCTTTGGCCAAAACCTGCTGAACACTCAGCATGGTGTGGGCAGGTGCACTGGGAAATCACCCAACATGAAAGGGACAAAAGCATGGAAAGAATCTCCCCTCACCCCCCAAAATTCATGGAAGCCAAACATAGCCTTTCACAACAACACTAGCCAGCACACTGATGCCAGTGGGTTCCTAGAACACTCACCTAGCTGGAGGAGGCTGTATTACAAGTGGCCCACCCTCCAAAAATTAATTCCAGTTTTTGGGTTTCCCCTCATTGCATGATGAATGTGGTGTAGAAAACCAGCCACTTTTGAAGAGAGATTCAGGAGAAATAACTAGTAGATCTGGTTTCTGCTAGTAACAAGAGGTAAAGGAAACACTCAGAGACGAGATTGAGGACATACAAGATTTTGCTGATGATGGACTGTGGGCTCCAGAGGACACAGTAAAGGGTTTCAGGAACTGGAGAGGGAGGGGAGATAGGAACAGGATAAGGGATTAGGGAGCAATGGAAGAGGGGGGTTGACCTGTGATTCTGAGGCTTCTTGAGGCAACTGACCTAATAGCAATAAAAGTGATCGTGGCAGAAAATGTGGGCAAGGCTGTGGATTTTAAAGTGCAGGGAGTTCTGGGTGCCAGAGGCTCCCATCTCATACTCATTGCTGGATAGGTGTTTAGGGGGTAGATGGTTTTACCCTGAGTTCAAATGTTTCACTATTAACTCCCATTGGGTCATGAGTTGATAAGTTAGTAGGCATATTAAAAAAAAATTGTATCCATCACAAATCTTTCCTTCTCCAAATTCCCACCCATACTCCTCCATTAACACACATACCACACTTTGGGAATCATTGCTCAATACCACCTCTCTTTGGGCCACCTGAATTATAGATGTTGTCTTCGAATGCCACAGAGTTGGCTTTGGAGGTTATTTGCCAAACATCGTCAAACTGGGGATTATGAAAAACAGAAAGATGAGTAGAACATAGTTTCTTACACACCTTTGGGGAAACAGACATATGTATCAATACCTGTGACAGAAAGCAGAAGTAAAAGAAACATTTTGTGCAGGTAGAGAAGCGATGAATTCTGGTTGTGGGGGGCTATAAGGCAGGGGTCTGGGAAGCGTCTCTGCAGGAAGTGGAATGTGACCCAACCGTTGAAGGAGGCTAGAATATCTGTGGAAAGTGTGTGGGAGATGGATGGTTCTGGCAGAAGGAAGGGCTTCACAAAGTGGCCCAGGTGTGAATGTGTCAGATCTTCATCCATCACTTCAACCAGGCAAAATCCACCAGGATCATCTCTCATTCCACCTACTCCTCCATCTGTCAGCAAACCCTGTTGGTAACACCTTGAAAAGGTCTCTTGATCATTCACTTTTCTCATTACCACGTGGTCAGTTCAAATCCATGGTACCTCGTTTCTTCTCTGCTGGACAACTGCAATCGACTTATCACTGGTGTACCTGCTTTTGGTCTGTCTTTACTCCAACTGCTTTTAGACACTGCCACTGAGCTGTCTTTGCCAAACACAAAGCTGACTGTGCTATTTCCCTGCTTAGAGCATTGATGAGAGAATAGAGTTGATTGATTGATTGACTGATTGAGACAGGGTCTTTCTCTGTCACTCAGGCTGGAGTGCAGTGATGTGATCCTAGCTCACTGCAGCCTTGAACTCCAGGGATCAAGTAATTGATTGATAAGTTGTTGATTGACACAGGGTCTCACTCTGTCACCCAAACAGAAGTGCAGTGGTGTGATCATAGTTCACAGCAGTCTCGAACTCTTGGGCTCAAGTGATCTTCCTGCCTCAGCCTCCTGCGTAGCTGGGACTACAGTCGTGAGCCACTGTGCTCAGCCAGAGTTTACAGTCCTCTATTTGTCACTCAAGACACTTCATCTCAGTTCCTTTCTACTCTAATTTTTGGCCTTATGCTCTCTGAGTCACTGTGTGTTTTATCCATAGTAAACAATTGTGCTCCCTATATACAGCCTTGCTTTCTTTCATGAGTCTGTATCTTTGTTGAAATGACCAATCCCAGCAGTCAAGATCTTTCTTGTCTCCCTGGTTAGTCAATCCTCTGAGACCAAATTCGATGCTACTTTCTTTTGAGAAGATTTTCTTTTCTTACGAATCACTCTTCAGACATTGCTTTTGCCATATAGACAATGCTTTGTATAATCATGATTTATATTAATTTCATTTCTCTACTGGACCATGGCCTCCTTGAAGAAAAAGGTAATGGTTTGATTACTGTAGGCCTAGCAAATATTCCCCTCAGGGCCGAGTAAAGTACCTTTTCCATTGCTGAATCTTTTAATAGTATTATTATATAAAATCATTTCCTTTTACTTGTAAGGTATACCATCTGCTAGAAGTAAAATTCAGTAAATTTTGAACCATTCTTGTCATGACATATAGTCTGACATAGTGCTGAAAGTCACTGAACATGGCTAATTTTATGATGAGTTTGAAAAATTAGCTCATGGCATGCTCAAGCACGTTACGCCCAAGTTGTTAGTTTATCAACTGGGAAATTCATAGCCCTGACTTTCTTGTAGACATGTGGGTTGTTTTTTCTTTTTTTGCTACACCCATTTTTAAATGTATTTTTCTTTGTAACTTGAGGGAAGTATGTCATACTTAAGAATAAATTATCTGACTCAGGCCAAAAAACAAGATCAGGCTGAAGGTATTTCCAGCATTCAGAAATAGGACACACTGAAGTCTTGGGAACTGTAACATTAGATTGGGGTGGAGATACAGGAAGTAGACTAAACACAGTGTCTTATGATTGATGCAGTTCTAGCATCTGGTCTGATGAGTGTTCAGGTTGGACTAGGATTCCCATTACAGTTTGACTGAAATAATAGACTATCAAATTAGGAATAAGAGAGCAAATCATCATATTCCTAGTCCTGGCCTGATTCATTCAGCTCCTAGGAGTTTTCCCCCTTTGTCATTGAGACGATTGAATGTTGTATATATGAACTCTGAGACTAATTATCATTGGCTACTTTAGCCAACTGACTTCTTACTCTTACTGCCTGCTTTACAACACACTTTATTGTAACTCATGATGTGAAATCTGCAAAGTATTAAATAAGCATCAAAATTGACATAAAAACTAGGTTTGTGCTTTAAAATCATATAAATTTTAACAGATGAAAATTCTAGATTTTTCTCAAATGCACATTGTTTAGAAATATACAGTTTTCATGTGCATTTTCATTTCCCTCTGCTACCTAACTCCCATGCTTAATCAGTCAGTTACCATGGCAGACATTCAACAATTTAAAAGATACATTTGTTTCCATTGAAGGAATATGTATACATATTCAGAATAAGTATCTCCAATCATTAAAAGTTACCTTGAACAAAGAAATACTTAAACCGCGGAAGGATATCTGTTAAGATGTGCTACTCAAAAGTCAGAATTACTTTGGTTTTGGAAGAAATGGTTCTTTTTGTTTTTGTTTTTAACAGTAGCACAGAGGAGGGCTTCCTTTTATAAAATAAATGTAAATTGTGGATGTATCTCAGATTACAAAACCAGGCTCTACATATAGGTAGAAAATAATTACATTGTGATTCATTAACTTGGTTCTTTATTTATATGATGACATTCTTGGAAATGTTTTCTATCCTGTTTTTTTGAACTTTTCCTTGTTTATATAAATGCTATAAAAACTTTCTATGCTATTTATTTGGAATATAACAAAGCCTAGATGAAAATCTTGTATCAAAAATACCAAAAATAAATAAAGGATTTTGGGGGGTAAGGAAACGATCAATCTCTTTGGTTCTGAAATAATAACTATGCAATCACACTACTTTTTATAGAAAGAACATATATTAATTCATGAAGTGGAAAGTAAATAAAAGGCAAGATAAATTTTCTTTTCAAAGTTGTTACATTATGTACAAAAGTGAAGCCAGAGGTATTATTTTTAGAACTCATGTCAGATGAGGACTAGTTAAAGGAACTGAGAATTCTGTCCTGAGAAAGAGAGAATGAAAGAGACAAACGTGTCTAGTACTTAAAAGCTTCCCTGGAGAAGGAGAAACAAACCTGTCTTGGAGAGTACAGTCTCTGAATGCTGCAACTTCTCAGCCTTCCTCTCTACCTGTTAACACTGAGTCTGATGCAAATTAAGGAAAGATCAAGTCTGAGGAAGAAAGAGGGAGTGACCAGGAAGGTGGCTGAGTGTGTGAAATCACATGAAGGGTTTGTTTGTTTGTTTTGTTTTGCTTTATGCACAAGGTCTTGCTCTGTCATCCAGGCTGGCATGCAGTGGCATGATCACATCTCACCATGGCCTGGATCTTCTGGGCTCAAGCCATTCTCCTGCCTCAGCCTCCTGAGTACCAGGGACTACAGGTGCATGCCTGTTTTTAAAAAATTTTTTGTACTTTGGGAGGCTGAGGTGAGTGGATTGCTTGAGCCCGCGGGTTCGAGACCCACCTGGGCAACTTGGTGAGACCTCATCTCTACAATAAATCAAAAATTAGCTGGGCGTGGTAGCGCGCGCCTGCAGTTCCAGCTACTTGGAAGGCTGAGGTGGAAGGATCGCCGAAGCCCAGCAGGTCGAGACTGCGGTGGCCGTGAGCAGCCACTGCACTCCAGTCTGGGCGTCAGAGTGAGACTCCAACTAAAAAAAAAAAAAAAATTTTTTTATAGAGACAAGATCTTGCTCTGTTTTCCAGGTTAGTCTCAAACTCCTGTGCTTAAGTGATCCTCCCACCTCAGACTCCCCAAATGATGGGATTATAGGTATGAGCCAGGGCAACCGACATCACAACAAGAGTTTTAACGATGGTCTTTCCCTTTATTCTAGTATTCCTACAGAATCTTATTAACAGTAGTGATGGTCATGTTCCCACTCATTAGCAGACCCTGAACATTTACCATAACATAATAAGAAAGGGATTGGCTGTAGCGGGACACTGCCAGTGGGGGGGGGGGGGGGGGGCTCAGAAAAACAAAAAGGTTAAAAG
>CAUYQG010095969.1:0-12288 GCA_963574415.1 Tarsius wallacei
CTCGCTGGGCTCAGTGGCTCAGCCTGTAATCCCACGCTTCGGGAGGCTGAGGTGAGTGGATTGCCTGAGCCCATGGGTTCGAGACCCGCCTGGGCAACTTGGCGAGACCTCATCTCTACGATAAAGCAAAAAATTAGCCAGGCGTGGTCATGCGCGCCTGTAATTCCAGCTCCTTGGACGGCTGAGGCGGACGGATCGCCGGAGCCCAGCAGGTCGAGGCTGCGGTGGCCAGGAACGGCCATTGCACTCCAGTCTGGGCGATGGAGTGAGACTCCAACTCAAAAAAAAAAAACAAAAAAACTTAAAACATTTTTGGCAAATGGAAAGCAAATTGGGATTGAATTGTAGAAAGAAGAATGGAGGAATCAAAGACAACTGCTTATGTTAACAAATGCAGGAGAGAGCCAAGGGCCAATCTTTAGACTAATTAAGAGGGAGCTTTCTAAGTAGTATGACCAGTGTACTTCTGCTTCTCTCAACACTCTTGTCCCCATACTGAGTTATCGGTAGCCACTCAGAATTAAAATTCATAGAAATGTTTGGTAGAGGTCCCCTAGAGTGAATGCTTGGGGCTGGAGAGAGCAGTAAAGCAGATGCCTGAAATAACTTCAAATATCCTAAAATACTACAAAAAAGAAAGAAATGAAGGGAGGGAGGTAGAAAGAAATAAAGGAAATTGATTCTGGCATTTCCTTATTTTAAAAAAATGGAATGTTTAAAATCGTATTGGAACTAGAGAGGCAGTGAAATGTCACAGGTAGTTTCTGACCTTCAGCAGAGATGGGAAGGAACCTCCATGCACTAAAAAACAAGCTACTCACAGACTAGGTCCTCTGCATGTCCTGCTTTGTCATTGCAATCACAGCAAGTGGGCTGTTAAGTTCAAAACTAATTTTTGCTTTTAGGAGAAAAGAGACTCACCATACAATATTAACAGACAACCAAGAATGACCAAATATTTTAGAAAAACAAGTACTATTAAAAAACAAATCCTTACCACCAAACAAACTAAAATGAGGAAGCAGTGATAATAAAAGAGAGAAAAGACAACTTAAAATAATTACTTAATCAATTCTAAGATACATTTTTTCCAGCATTTTAATCTCTCTCAAATCAGCATGCGTCTTATTTATAATAGATGGTGTCTGGCAATTACTCAGCCAGATGAGAGCTGTGACTTAAAAGTATCAACATCCTCTATTGATGTTTTCTGGTAAGATAAAGTACTGCAAAAGTTCTGTTACATCTAATGAAATAAAATAATATCTCCAAGGAGAATAGTGCATGTATTCATGAGTCAAGGAAAGGCTGCTTGGAAAGACAAACTATATTTACAATTTTAATAATGTGTTATTAAGAAACCTCACCAGCATAGCCAAATCGCAGAATGGTCTTGTGTGAAATTAAAAATTATAATTTTTTCCTACAACCCAACATAAAGAGGCAAAATCCTGTTTTAGTGTGTCTACCAATCTTAAATTATTATATCCTGATCTTTACCCAATTGTAATCAACACCACATTAAAAGACCTCCCTTAAACCAGACTTCAAAATCTTAAAAAGATCTCAGACATATCCTTCTCCATCTGAGGAACTCTTAAAGGTTTTGTCTAAGTGGTATTCTCCTTTACTTAATAAACACAGCTTAGTCTTATAAATAGGTTGTTTTGGTGACATTTGGGAAGCCAGCGTTCAACAAAATAAATCTGAAATTTTTGCCAAACTAGCATTCAAATATGAAGGCAAAATAAAAATATGTGCCACCCACAGATGCTTTCTGAAAAAATTACTTGGAGACGTATATAGCAAAATGAAAATAGATTTTAAAATGTAGGGCCTATGAAACAGTAATGAACAACAACAACAAAAAACTTAACCTAGATAATTACTCATCCATAGAAATAGAACTAATAGCAATCTGGAAGGCTGGATAAAATGCTAAATTATTTCAATATGGTGGTGATGAAAGGGAATTATGAAGTGAAGAATGCCACTGGGGGCAAATTAGAGATAGTTATTAGCTATAGGATTCCATAAAAATATACTTCACTAAGTGTGTTAAAATTGTAACAGTATTCACTAGAAAAATAAAAAGTGTTTACATCCAGGGCACAGCTATTTCAAAAGATGTGAAGAAGCAGAAAGTGGAAAAACAAAAACAAAAACAAAAATAAAACTCCACGACCAAAAGCCTCGTCATTAGGAAACATACAATATGATGAAAGGAATGAGTCCAAATGTGGTAGTAATCTAAATAAATGTTGGAAAGACAGTATTTCAGTCACTGTATCAGCAGGAAACAGCAGGTTCAAAGGTTTATTTAAAAAGTTTAATGTAGGACCTATTTGCAGAGATGAAGGCAAGATTAAGGGAACCAAATGGTAAGACACCTGGGTCTAGCAACACAAGAAAGCTATCATAACACTTAGGCCCCAAAAAAGCAAGGGGAAAGAACAATGTTCCTGGAAACTGGTGAGGGCTAGAGACTTAAGAAAGGGTCCATAGGCAGAAAGCTATAGCTTTAGGTAAAGGAACATGGGTCTGCCAAAACTGTAATGAGGCAGAGAGGGAACCTCATATTTGCCTCATTCAACTGCAAATCAGAGGACCAAAGGAATCCAGGTTATTCAATCCATGGACATGAGCATACAAAGTACACATAGACAAAGAATTGCCCTTCTAGACAAACAGCACTGGCAACAAATGCACTTATATTGTAAAAAATAAAAGCAAAAAGTAAAATAAAATTAATTTTCATACTTGATATGAGCATTGTTTACACGGCACAGAAATGTTAAATATAACATTGTATTGCAAATGTCTGTGATCATGGAAACAGGTATGACAAGTTATTAATATTAGACAAAATAACATTTAAGTAAAAAATTAACCAGTACAAATATTGATATATTAACTAAAGGTACACTGTCCTAAGAAGGTTTATATATAACAACATACAGTCAAAATATATGATAGATGCTAAAAATAAAAAAGAAAAGTTGACAAATCCACAAAAAAGTAAGATATGTTTAATGTAGTTTTTTAGGAAATAAACTAAGTGGGCGAACGATTAAGAAAATCAAGGAAAGTTCAATGTCAGGATATTTATAAATGTAATTCATGACATCCATAAATTAAAGGCTAAAATGTATTTGATTTTCTCAATAGATTCATACATATATCTGCTGTAGTTAAACAAATATAATTTAATTATAGAAACTTTTCAAATGAGCAGATTATAGCAACGTAGAATAGGAAGCTCTTGACTATTCCTCCTCCCACAGATGCACCAAATAAAGGTCTACACACATGGATCAAGTTTCTGTGAGTGAAAGCCAGATACTAGTCAAAAGACTCCTGTGCATCTGACTACTGAGAAAATATCCACATCAGAAAGGGTAGGAAAAGCAGAGACAGACTCATGCATAAACCCCCACACTGAGCACAGCACCTTGCAATCAGGAAGACATTCCCAACTACAAGGGTTTGTACCACATATACAGTGCCCAATTTTATGGTCCTTGCCTGAGGGTTTGCCTCTTAAATCCCCTTGCTTGGAAAACCACAAGGATCTAGAAATGAAGAATCTTCCTGAAGCACCAAGAAAAAAGAGGTGGTTTTGTAGCACCCCAGCAGCTGTAGCCCCAGGGTCAGTCCAGCTGCTAGCTTCTCTCTGGCAGGGCTTTGTCTGCACACTTTTCCAGCAGCTCCCTGAGGTTCTTGCTTCTGAGTAGCCTGCACCTAGAAGTCTGCATCTAGGAAAGATAAAGAACAGACCTCCTCAAGCCTGAATAAAAGGGAGGTCACTCTTTGAGCCTTCTCTCCTGACTAGATACACTGAAAATTTCAGGTCAGCAGATTCTTCCTGCAAGCAGTTTGTGAGACCCCTGTGAGACTGAACAGGAGGGTGGACACTCTTCATTCCTTTTTCCTGAGCTTGCTCCAGTGATCAAACCAGATTTGTTGACTCTTCCTGAAAGGAATCTGTGCACACATTGAACACCCCAACTTTTATAGTCCCCACCTGAAAGACTGACTCCTAAATCACCTAGTACTGGAGTTAACAGTGCTCTGCATTCCTGAATTTTCCTAAACCACAGACAATAAAAAGATGATATTTAAACTTGTATTTTCACTTGCTATCTCATTAGGCTCAGCCTAAGCACTGTGAAAGAGTGCAGGCATCTGCCACAGATCCTCCCCTTAGTGTAGGGCAGAACAAATGAAAGACAAACTCCAGCTCTCAGCATCTCCCCGAGGGAAAATGGAACTGGAACACACATGTAACACCCTAGCTTTTCCAGCTGCATCCCCTAGAATAGCTTCTATTGTGCTAGTTAGGGCACTAACATGACATGGCACATCTTAATCTCCTAAAGATCACTAAAAACAAAGATAGCAGGTTGGACACATACAAGGATTTGAAAGGTACCTAGAATCTCTGGTTGGGCAATTGATGAGAACCATTCCTACAGAAGGCCAGTCTAACAAGACTGGGAGAGGTAACTGTCTTATCTAATGCACAGAAACCAACAGAGAGACAAGGAAAATGAATAAAAAGAAAGATGTTGCAAATAAAGGAACAGGATAAATCTCCAGAAGCTGACCCTAATGAAATGGGGATAAGTAATTTACCTGTCAGGGAGTTCAAAACAACAGTCATAAAGACTGCTCACCAAGGTCAGGAAAGCGATGCATGAACAAACTGAGCTTTCAACATAAAGATAGAAAATATTTAAATATACCAAAAGAAATAATAGAGCTGAAGAATGCAATAATTGACCTTAAAAAATCAGTAGAGGAGTTTGACAGCACACTAAATCAAGATAGGGTTAACAAACTTGAAGGCATGTCATTGGAAATCATCTCACATGAAAAACAAACAAAAAGAATGAAAAAGAGTGACGATAGCTTAAGGGACTTATAGAACACCAATAAGGAGCAATATACACATTACTAAAGTACAAGAAGAATAGAGAAAGGGGCAGAAAATATATTCAAAGAAGTAATGGAAGAAAACTTTCCAAGCCCAATGAATAAAACAGAAATCCAGGAAGTTCAATAGACACCAAATGGAATGAATCCAAAGATACCCACACCAAGATACATTATAATCAAACTGTTAAAAATAAAAGACAGGAAAGGAATTTTGAAAGCAGCAAAATACACACAAAACAAATAAACCAACTTGTTACAGATAAAGAATCGACCATAAGACTATCAGTGAGTTTTTCAGCAGGCCAAAAATGAGTGAGATGATAGACTCAAAGAGTGAAAAGAAGAAAAATGATCCTGACAACTAAGAATACTATAACCCAGCAATTCTGTCCTTCAAAAACAAAGAGGAGATAAACTTTCTCAGATAATCAAAAATGAAGGCTATTTATCACCACTAGATCTGCCCTATAAGAAATGCTTAAGGAGGGTTGTTAAACTGAAGGAAGATGACACTGATTAGAAATGTGAACATGTATGAATGCATAATACTCACTAGTAAAAGTAAGTAGACAGACAAATGCAAAATACATTAATACTATAATGGTATCATGTAAATTAATTATATCTCTATTGCAAAAAAATTAAAAGACAAAACTATTAAAAACAACTATAGCTACAATAATTTAAGAAATACATATTAAAGATGTATATCATGATATCAAAAACATAAAATGAGGAGAGTAAAGTGTAGAATTATGTCAAGAAATTTAACTTCTTATCAGCCTAAAATAATCCATTATAGGCAAAATGGATGTTTTTGTATGACTCATGGTAAGCACAAAACAAAAATTATACACAAAAGATAAAAAGAAAGAATTCAAAGCATATTGCTACAGAAAAGGATCAAACCACAAAAGAAGACAGCAAGGAAGGAAGAAAGAAGCAAAGGGTCTACAAAACAACCAGAAAACAATGGACAAAATAGGAACGGCAAATTCTTACCTGTCACGAATTACTTTGAATTTAAATGGATTAAATTCTCCAATCAAAAGACATAAAATTGCTAAATGATTTTTTTTAAAAAAAGATCCAATGATGTGCTGCCTACAAGAAACTCACTCCACCTTTAAGTACACATATCATTTGAAAGCGAAGGAATGGAAAAAGATATTCCATGCAAATGGAAACCAAAGAAAGTAGAGGTGGTTGTATTTATATCAGAAACAATATGCTTTAAGTCCAAAATTATAAAAAGAGAAAAAGAAGGTCATTATATAATGATAAAGGGGTTAATTCACCAAGAGGACGAAGCAATTATAAATATATATACTCCCAACATCAGAGGACTTAAATATATAAAGCAAATACTAAGAGATCTGAAGGGAGAAAGAGACTGCAATACAATAATAGTGGGAGACTTCAATACCCCCTTTCAACAATGGACTGATTACCCAGGCAAAAATTCAATAAAGAAACATTGGACTTAAACTGTACTTTAAACCAAATGGGCCTAACAGACGCAGTATTCCATCCAACAGCAGCAGAATACACATTCTTCTCAATTACACATGGAGCGGTTTCCAAAATAGATCATATGTTAATCCACAAAACAAGTCTTAACAAATTTAATAAGATTTAAATCATATCAAGTAGATTTTCTGAACAAAGAGTATGAAACTGGAAATCAATAGCAGGAGGAATCTTGGAAAATTCACAAATACGTAAAAATTAAACAATATGTTCATGAATAGCCATTGAGTCAAAAAAGAGAGTTTAAAAATATCTTGAGACAAATGAAAATGAATACACAACATACCAAAATGTATGGTAGACGGCAAAAGCATCCCATAAGTTTCTAAGTGGAAAATTTATGGCAAAAATGCCTACATAAAAAAAGAAGAAAGATCACAAACAACTTGATGTTACACCTCAAGGAACTAGAAAATGAACAAACTGAGCCCAAGCCAGTAAAAGGGAGGAATAATAAAGATCAGGACAGAAAAAAATGAAAGAGGCAAGAAAGACAATAAAAAAGATCAGTGAAACTAAATGTTATTTCCTTGAAAAGATTACAAAAATCAATAAACTTTTAGCCAGACTAACCAGGAAAAAAAGACTGATGACTCAAATAATCTCAGAAATGAAAAGGAGAGATTACAACTGATACCACAGGAATGAAAAGAGTCATAAGAGACTACTATGAACAGTTAATTATATAACAACAAAATCTAGACGAAATAGGCAAATTCTTAGATATACACTACCTACCAAGACTGAAACATGAAGAAGTAGAAAATATAAACAGTCCAATAAAATAAGGAGATTGAATCAATAATAAAAAAAATTTCCATCAAAGCCCAACAGGAGATGGCTTCACAGTCAAATTCTGCCAAACATTTAAAGATGGAATACCAATACTTCCCAAACTCTTCCAAAATCATTTTACAAGACCAGCATTACCTTAATACCAATGCCAGAGAATTTTGATAGGAATTACATTGACTCTGTAAAATGTAAAATGCTCAATATCACTAATCATTAGAGAAATGCAAATTAAACCATAATAAGCTATCATCTCATACCTATCAGAATAGCTATCATAAAAAGGACAAAAGATAACAAACATTGGTAAGTATGTGGAGAACAGAGAACCCTTTTGCACTACAAGAAAAGAAATTTTTCAATATCCCTGATGCAAAAATCTTCAACAAAATACTAGTAAACCAAGTTCAACCACACATTAAAAGGATTATTCAGCAAGGTCAAGTGGGAGTTATCCTTGAAATACAAGGTCCAACATTTGCAAATCAATCAAATGTGATCCTATATTAACAGAATGAAGGACAAAAACAATATGATCTCAGCAAACAAAGAAAAGGTATTTGAAAAAATTCAACATGTTTTAATAATAAAATCTCTCAACAAATTAGGTGTTGAAAAAATATACCTCAAAACAATAAAGGCCATATAACAAAAAGCCCCTAGATAACATCATATTCAACAAGAAAAAGTTGAAAGCATTTAATCTAGATGAGGAACAAGACAAGGATGCCCACTTCCATTGCTTTTATTTAGCTCAGTACTGATAGTTCTAGCAAAAATAATTCAACAAGAATTATTCTGCACAGCAAAAGATACAATGAAGTGAGGAGACATCCCATGGATTAGGAAAAAATATTTGCAAACAACACATCTGGCACATATATATGGCATTCACTCAACCAACTTGATAGCAATAAACAAATAACTGGATTAGAAAATGGGCAAAGATCTAACAGACATTTCTTAAAGAAGGCATACAAATGGTTAACAGGTTTATGAAAAAATGCTCATCACTAATCATTAGAGAAATGCAAATTAAAACCACAATGAGCTATCATCTCGTACTTATCAGAATAACTATCATCAAAAAGACAAAAGATAACAAATGTTAGTAAGTATGTATAGAACAGAGAACCTTTTTGCACTGCTGGTGGGAATACAAATTAATACAGCTGTTATGGAAAACAGTATGAAAGTTCCTCAAAAAGCTAAAATAGAATTGCCACCAAACTCAGCAATTTCCAAGGAGTTGAAATCAGTATGTCAAAGAGACATCTGCACTCCCATGCTCACTGCAGCACTGTTCACAATAGCCAAGATATGGAAGCAAGTAAGGTGTCCATCATCAGATGAATGGATAAAGAAAATGCGGAATTTCCAGAAAGATGGCAGTATAACCGGTTGGATTGTGCATGTCCCTGTGTGTGTGTGTGAGTGACTGTATGGACAATTCTGCATGTGTTTCTGTGTGAAAGTCAGGGTGTGAGAGGCTGACTGAGTGGGAACTCGAGAGCAAGCAGCCAGGGCCCTCCTGGTGAAACCACTGGTGCTGCAGCTGCTCTGCTTGGACCCTAACACTTCCAGAGCACAGAAGCTGAGTGCCAGTTTCTAAAATCAGCAGAGCTTTTCCTGGAAAGAATGGTTGGAGTGATCACTGACCCTAACACCAGAGGGCCGGGCTGAATGCTGGCAGTGAGGGCTGCGGAGGGAGTGCTGCGAGGGAGCCTGAGGCAGAGTTCCAAGGAAACAGCATGGAGAAGCCATGGACTGAGCTCCAGAGCCTGGACTGGGCTCGGGGGCTTTGCTGCAGGTCCCAAGATCTGGGATCTGGAGACCGTGATAACTGCTGGAGAGGGAGCTATCGACCTCATTGGTGACAGGCACAGCAGCCTGCAGAGAAACTGACCAGACTCTCTAACACCTGGCCAGAGAAGTGCCGCACGGCAGTTTCTGCAGAACAGCACAACTGAGTCTTGAGACCAGGAACTATCACCGTGTTCAGGGAACATTGCCCCCAGTGCACAAGCCCTGGTGGGTAATGCAGATGCAGAGCCCCAGACGATCCACCCTCCACCATGAGCCAGTTGGGTGATAGACGCAGACAGCAGAACTCCTGGGAAGGAGGCTAGTGAGCGCCCAAATGACTCCCCCCTGCACCTAGCAATGAGTGAAAGATATCTGAGGGCAGAGAAGAGACAGGAGGCCCCATTCCCCTGCCATGAACTGGATGCTCTGGCAGTTGTGATGCTATATCAAGTTATTCCAGCCCCCTTCCCTCACACAGGCATGTGATGGCTACCAATTGCAGGCACCAGGGGGTGAAGAGTCTAACATCTTAAGTTCCAATAGCAAATAGGGAACCTACAGAACCTGTCACAACAGGGAGCCTCCCACCATCAAAGAGACATACTAAAGCTGAGAACTCTTTATCAGTGTTTGTTGTTGTCTTGGGAGGTATTATTGGTTTGTATGTTTGATTATCTTGTTTGGTTGCTTTGTTGGTTGGTTTTCTCTTTTCTTTCCTTCTCCTATTTCTCTTTTTTGTTCTTTCTCTGTTTTTAATTTTTTTCTTTTTCTATTGTTCTTTCCTCTTTTTCTCTCTTTCTCCTCCTTTCTCCTCCCCCTAGTAAGTGCTCAAAATTGTCGAGAGATAGTACAATGCCCCATCCCCAGTCCTACTCCATAATTGAACAAACCCGGAGTTCTAGTTCAAGGAAGGACAAAAGGTAGAGCAAATATCAGAAATGACTGCTTCTCCATTTTCCACTGAGTGATAGAATTAAAGAGAAAGATAAGAGAGCTACTACAAATGAAGAAAAAACAAACAACAGCCGGTAACCATCAGAGTCCCAGCAAAGAGTCAGTGCCAGAAAGAACAGCTACTGGGGCACATACAATGGCTATCTCCCAGAACGACAGTACCCAGAAGGTACTTATGAAAATCAGAGAATCGTTGGATAGAATGAATAAAAATCAAGAAATGCAAGGGCTAAAAACTAATTGAAATTGCAATGGAGCTAGACAGGCTCAAGAAAGTGTATTTAGAAATAACAGAAATAAAGAACTTCATCCAAGAAATAAATAACAAAAAGACAAGCATGGAAAGCAGAATTGATCAAACAGAAGAAAAAATCTTAGAGCTAGAAGACAAAAATATGGAGTTAACCCAATATTAAAAATATAGAAAAAAAAAAACTTAAGGAGAAAGAGGAAATTCTCCAAGAGATGTGCGGTTTTATCAAGAAACCAAACCTACGTCTGACTGGAATACCTGAAATAAAAAGAGAAACAAAAAACACCTTGGAACAAACATTTCATGAGGTCATTCAAGAAAACTTTCCTCTTCTGGCCAGAGAGATGATAATACAAGCACAAGAGATCCAGAAATCCCTGCAATACATCTCATGAGAAGACCAACCTCTAGACTCATAGTTATTTGCCTACACAAAGTAGGTATAAAAGAAAAAATCCTAAAGGCAGCAAGAGGAAAGGTCAGACTACCTGTGGGAGGAGACCAGTCAGAATTGCTGGAGACTTTTCTGCAGAAACACCACAGGCCAGAAGGAATTGGACCCCAATCTTTAACATTCTCAAAGATAAACAATTTCAACCAAAAATTTCCTACCCAGCCAAGCTAAGCTTCATCAGTGATGGAGAATTAAGATCCTTCCCAGACATCCAATCTCTAAGAGAACATGCTGCTTTGAGACCAGCTCTACAGGAGATGCTTAAAAAGGGACTCTTCACAGAAGAAGAAAAAAGAAACAAAATAAAAATCACATACTTCACAAAATCACAAACAAACACAGAAGCAGCAAAACACACATCATACCTACAAAAATGAAAACACACACATATATGAACACAAAAGCTAAATGAAAACAAAAAAGGCTTATAAGAGCACTATGTCAGGAACAAACTCTCAAGTTTCAATAATTAGCCTGAATGTGAATGGACCACATGCACCACTGTAAAGACATAGAATAGAACTGGATAAAAACACATAACCCAATAATTTACTGCTCCAGAACGCTGATCTCACTAAAAGGGATGCACACAGACTGAAAGTTAGAGGATGGAAAACAAATTTTCAGGTGAACAGATCACAAAAGAAGGCAAGAGTTGTGATCTTAATATCAAACAAAACAACCTTTAAGCTATCAAAAATTTAAAAAGATACAAAAGGACACATAATGATAAAAGGTTCGCTCCATCAACAAGAAATATCCATGCTAAACATATATGCACCCAACACAGGAGTACCAGCTTTTGTTAAGCTGCTACTAAGTAAACTAAAAAAAAGATATTGACTCTAACACTATCACAGTTGAGTACTTAAATACCCCACTTACAACCTTAGATAGATCATTGAGGCAAAAAAATAAACAGAATCCAGAACCTCAACTGGACGCATGACCAAATGGACTTAGTATAATATACCTTCTACTACTCACCACATGGAATGTACTCCAAGATTGACCACATCCTTGGCCATAAATCAAGTATAAACAAATTTCACAAGATTGAAATACTGCCATGCACCTTCTCAGACCACAGTGGAATAAAAATAAATATCAATGCCAACAAAATTCTCCCCAAACCCACAAAGACATGAACACTAAGTAGTATGATGCTGAACAACTGCTGGGTCAAGACAGAAATCAAAACAGAAATTAAAAGATTCCTGGAAACAAATGAAAACAAAGAAATATCTAACTAAAACCTCTGTGATGCTGTGAAAACAGTTCTAAGAGGGGAATTTATATCTCTGTGAACACACATCAAGAAAATAGAGAACAAGTTGAAAGCCTAACAAATCACCAGCTGGAAAGGCAAGACCACCAAAACCCTAACTTCAGCAGAAGAATACAGATCACCAAAGAAAACACTCAAATACAGGACATATAAGACAAATATACCACAGGAAAAAAATCAACAAAACAAAAACCTGGTTCTTTGAAAGGATAAACCATATTGATGGACCCCTAGTCAGAATGACCAAGAAAAAGAGAGAAAAATAAACACAAT
>CAUYQG010095971.1:0-10235 GCA_963574415.1 Tarsius wallacei
GCAGGTCCACAGCAAACAAACGGCGGTGTTGTCAGCGCTGCTGGGACAGTTTATCGCAGGTAGGGGCTGTGGCTACAGTCAGCCAACACACCACGTGGCCTCTGGGGGGGAGCAAAAGGGGCGAGAGGAAGGAGAACAGGAAGGAGGGAGCAGGTGGGAGCCCCTGACCCCGCGTCGGCTAGCAGGGCTCGGGCGACATGCCTGTGGCCGACTCTGACCTCCAGCACACATCGCGACAGCGTGCCTGGGTGTCATCTGGACCATCAGGTGACGGACGGCACATGGTCCGGGGATCGGGGCGAGCACCATTCGGGAGAGGTGGGGGCTTGCGGGGAGGCGGGAGAGGGCTGCAGAGCTGAGGGCTGGGCACACACATAGGGAGCCCCCTGCATGGCGTGAGGCCAGGGGTCTGGGGTGAGACCCCACCGGAACCAGCTCTGGAGGGCGGGACGGGGCTGGTCACGGTGCTAACTCCGGCCAAGGGAGATGAGGGAGCCCAAACGGAGCCCATTTCCTCCGAGAGCCAGGTTCCAGGTGGCAGGAACTTGAGACAGCAGGAAGCCGTGCGCAGGTAGACAGGGCACCTGGAGGTGGCCCTCAAGGGACCTGGGAGCCGGAGGGAGCTTGCCCACAGGAGCGGACTGATTGGTGGCTCTCAAAAGATGCAGCCACCATCTAATCCCTGGGACTTGTGAATGTGACCTTATTTGGAGCAGGGAGTCTTTGCAGACAGATTGAATGAGTTAAGTAAGGGTCTCAAGATGAGAGCAGCCCGGGTTATCCAGGTGGGCACTCAGCGCAATGACAAGTGTCCTATAGAGACAGAAGAGGAGACGACATGGACACAGAGGGCGAGGCCCTGTGAGGACCGAGGTGGAGTGACACGGCCCCCAGCCCAGGGACATCTGGAGGCGCCAGACACCGGAGAGGCAAGCAGGGCCCTTCCCTGGAGGCTTCGGGGGAGTGCGGCCCTGTGGACACCTTGAGTTCAGAGTCTTGGCTCCCAGGACCGAGAGAGAACACGTTTGCCTCTAAAGCTGCCGAGTGGACACTCACTTGCCGCAGGAGCACTAAGGCACGCGCACACACTTCACCTGGAATCAGCACAGAACCAGCCGCTGCGGGGGGGGCAGGGGATCCCAGACAGGACCCCTCGTCCTCGAGCATGTGAAGTGTCTCATCCTGGGGCGACTGCACGACACTGCACGACAGAGGACCATGAGCTCCCTGGGGTGATGCTGACACACAGTCACCTGGCAGAATTGTTTGGCGGAACTCTGCGGCAATGCCGGGAACAATCTCACCCGTGCTGGGCTGAACACTGGGCGTGACCTCAGGGCGACACACAAGGCATCATATCCACGGCTGTCGGCAGGGCCACAAAAACCTGAAGGGGAGCTGCTTAATGTGGCACATACCAGGGCTCGTGGCCTGGATTCAAATCTGTAGTGATGGCATCATTTATAGATTTGAACAGTGGGAAAAGGGGCCCGGCGCGGTGGCTCAGCCTGCAGTCCCAGCACTTTGGGAGGCCGAGACCAGGAGACTGCTGGGGGTTCAAGACCAGCCTGGACCACTTGGTGAGACCTCGTCTCTAGAATAAATCAAAAAATTAGCCAGGCATGGTGGCACACGCCTGTAGTTTCAGCTACTCGGAAGGCTGAGGCAGAAGGATCGCCTGAGCCCAGCAGGTTGAGGCTGTGGTGCCCATGAGTGTGCCACTGCCCTCCAGCCTGGGCGACAGAGTGAGACTCCAACTCAAAAAAAGAAAAAAAGTGGGAAAATGGGGCACCGCTGAGAATTCTGGGCTGCCTCATGGCCAGAGTTCACGGTATGTCACGCGTTTCTCAGGGAGAAACTCCAGACACAACGTCCTTAGCTCTGCTTTGGGTCGACCCCGTGACGATGTGTAAAAAGGCAAATAAACATGTACCATTTGAGCGAATAAGTGAACTTCACCTTGACACAGGCTCCATGAACCCTGCTGTGGGGCCATGAGGTGTAGACGGGTGGAAACTCCCCCGAATTCTCCGGGATGGCCGGGAACAGACCAAGAGACACTCAGTGCAAAGGAGAGAGAGGGCGGTCACTCGGAGGGACACAGGTCTGGCCCATGGCTGTCAAAGGGAAAGACTGATTCTGGGGAGAGGGAGCCTTTCTTCCGGAGGCCCGGTCTGTCGGCCTGCGGGCCACGGTGTGGTTGTTGTTGTGGTTGTTGGTGTTGTCTTCATGTAAGACTCTCCGGAGACCACTTCCCTTCAAAATTCAGAAGCTTTGGCCTAGTGAGCCCTCAGCTCACAGCGTGGCCCCTCAGATCTGTCCCTTCCTTGACAGGGGACGGGGGCAGTTCTCTGGACGCCTGAGTTTACTTCAGCCTCTGCTGTCATTTTCCTGGCATCCGGACTGTCGTTTTTCTTGTAGTAAAATATTATGTTTCCATACGCATGTCTCTATCCACAGCACAACAATGAAACGGGAAGTGTGTGTTTATGTTGTGAACTGGGGGATGGCCCTGCACGACCCCCCAACACACACAGCGCCCCTCAGCACCCCCCACCGCTCTGACCCCAGCTGTAGGCCCCGCTCATGCTCTGGTCGCCCTGCCTCCCTGGTGCTCTCTGAACACCTCACGCCCCAGGGCCTTTGCACTTGCCCGTCTTGTGGTCGAATGTCCTTTCCCACACTGCTATGAGGCTCCCTGTGTGTCCTCAGCATTTTAGGATCTCAGCTCGTGTCACCGCAGGAGAGAAGTCCGTTCTTACCGTGCTCCCACCCGTGCGTTCACCATCCCTCTTGCCTCGCTTTTCTGCGTAGCCCTGACTCCATCCGCCACCCGTGCACTCATTTGTTAGCTTCAAGTTCCCACAGGAGAGCCAAGAGTTCGTGTCGCCCACATCTCCCTCCCAGGCTCTCCATGGAGGAAATGTCCGTAAATATTTGCCGAATGAATGAGTAAATAAATGAGGACCCCCAGACGGGATTCACTAGGCCCCCGGAAAGCTTAAGATACAATGAGGCTGCCGGGTGCAGTGGCTCGAGCCTGCCATCCCAGCACTTTGGGAGGCAGAGGTAAGAGAATTGTCTGAGTCCAGGGGTTCGAGACACACCCGGGCAACTTGGTAAGACCTCGTCTCTACAATAAACCAAAAGATCAGCTGGGTGTGGTGGTGCACGCCTGTAGTTCCAGCTACTGGAAGGCTGAGGCGGAAGGATCGCCGGAGCCCAACAGGTCGAGGCTGCAGTGACCATGAGCATGCCCCTGCACTCCAGCCTGGGCGAGAGTGAGACTCCGACTCAAAAAATAAAATAACATAAAATAATATAAAAAACAAAGGACCTATGTCCCCTCCCATGGAGGACAGAGGCGGCCGCCTACGACTCAGCCTTTCCTTAGGACAGACCAGTTGCCCAGCAAGTTGGTGTCAGCGTCTCTCTCTCTCTCTCTCTCTCTCTCTCTCTCTCTCTCTTTCACGTTCCCTGGGGAGGAGCCGTGGTTGGTCCAAGTGTGCCCAGTGCCCATCCCCGGTCCTACCAATGGGATCAGGAAAGTGCATCATGTTCACAACGTGGCTTCCAGGAGCCCACCCTGCGCCCGGGAAGAAGTGCCAGTTACAGGCCGGAGAGCTGGGGAAGACGTGACAGAATCCCCTCCAGCGGAACAAGAAGGGAGACTCTCTGGCAGCCCAGGTCCTGGAGATGGACCACCATCCCACCCACCAGGTGCCATGGGCATCCTGCAGCCAGCCCGCAGCGGCGGTTTGAGATGCTGCCACTAGAGGCCACGCCATGCAGGAGGCCCAGGCAGAAGGATCGCCTGAGCTCAGGAAATCAAGGCTGCAGTGAGCCATGATTGTGCCACTGCACTCCAGCCTGGGCAACAGAGTGAGACCCTGATCCCCCCTCCCCAAAAAAGTACATTTTAGGCTATTTGCATTTGAGGGCAATTATAGATAAAGCTGTTTTGAACATTGTATTACAAATGGTTGTGCTGGCGTGTGTTTTTGTTGCTCTTGACTAAATACTTAAAAGTGGGATAAATGGGCAGAAATATGTTTAACTTTGTAACTGCCAACCATTGTCCAAAGTGGTGGCACTATTTATTTCATTTTATTTTATTTTATTTTATTTTATTTTATGTGTTGGAGTCTCACTCTGTCACCTGGGCTGGAGTGCAGTGGCATGCTCACGGCCACAGCAGCCTCGACCTGCTGGGCTCAGGCGATCCTTAGCCTTCCAAGTAGCTGGAACTGCAGACGTGCACCACCACACCCGACTAATATTTTGATTTATTGTAGAGATGAGGTCTCGCCAAGTTGCCCAGGCCGGTCTCAAATCCGTGGGCTCAGGCAAACCTCTCACCTCGGCCTCCCAAAGTGCTGGGATTACAGGCATGAGCCACTGCCCCCGGCCAATGGAATCATTTTAAACTCCTACCAGGAATTGTGATGGTTGTGCCAGATCCTTGTCCACACTTGGTATAGTGAGCCTTTTAAATTTTAGCCATTCTACCAGGTGTGAACTAGCATTACCCTGTGGCATTATTTTGCATTTCCTAAATGACGCAAGACATTGAGAATCTGTTTTGTGTGCGTCCTGTCTATACATATGTTTTACTTTGTGAAGTGTTTGTTCAAACCTTTTGCCCCTTTTAAATTGGGTGAGGGGCCAGGTGCAGTGACTCTCCAGCCACTGCTCTCCAGCCTGGGCGACAGATGAAGACACTGACTCAAAAATAAACAAACTAATAAATAGAAAAATTGGATGAGTTCGTCTCTTTGATAATGTGCTCTAGACATTCTGTGTATCTTCTGGATGTAAAAGTCCTTTAACAAGTATATGCATGGCAGGGGTGGGGGTTGAGGTGCGTTTTTGGTCCCTTTGGGTTGCACAATTTCCTGTGTCTACAATAACAAATTACTGTTGTTGTGGGAATATCTCAGAGAGAGACAGGACACCGAGGCTTCTTTGACTTAGGAGGTTGACCATGATGTCGTTAGGTGTGATTATCTCTGTTTTTACTCTCTTTGGCGTTCACTGAGCTCTTTGCATCAATGTGTTACTGGTTTGTAAAAGTTTTCTGTGAGTATATTTAATTAATCTTTATACTATTTGAGTTGGTAGTTTTATAAACTAGTCAGGCTCTTTGCATTTTAGGAATTTTTTTTTTTTTTTTTTTGAGTCAGAGTCTCACTCTGTCACCCACGCTGGAGTGCAGTGGCTGAAAGGCGCCACCATGCCTGGCTAATTTTTCGATTTTTATTGTAGAGACGAGGTCTCGCCAAGTTGCCCAGGCTGGTCTCGAACCCCTGGGGTCAGGCAATCCTCTTGCTTCCGCCTCCCAAAGTGCTGGCATGATAGGCTTGAGCCACCCCGCCCAGCCTGTAAGAGTTTTAATCAATGTTTTTTCAAATATGATTTCTCGCTCTTCTTGCCAAGTGCCTGTATGCTTGGCCACTATAGTGCTCCACAGGTTATTGAAGCTCTGTTTATTATTTTTCCACGCTTTTCTGAGCTTCAGTTTGGATTATCTGAGCTGATCTGTCTTTAAGTTCACTTTCTCTCCGTGTGTTCAGCATGCCGTTAATTCCATTCAGTGAATCCATAATTTCATGCACTTTCCAGTGTTAGGGTTTCCGTATTGTTCACTTCAGCGGCATCCAACTCTCCCCTGAAATGTTCAATGTCTCCATTATTATATATTTCAAAGTGTATTTCTGATAATTCCAAGATATGGGTCATCTAGGAGCTGTTTCTATTAGCTGACTTTTTTCCTTGGCTCTGTGTTACATTCTCACACATCTTTGTATGCTTCATAAATTTTTTTTTTTTAATTCAGAGTCTCACTCTGTCACCCAGGCTGGAGAGCAGTGGCATGCTCACAGCAACCACAGCCTCGACCTGCTGGGCTGGTGATCCTTCCGCCTCAACCTTCCAAAGAGCCAGAACTACAGGTGCACACTACCACGCCCGGCCCATTTTTTATTTATTGTAGAGACGAGGTCTCGCCAAGTTGCCCAGGCGGGTCTCGAGCCCGCGGGCTCGGGCAATCCACTCACCTCAGCCTCCCAAGGCGCCGGATTACAAGTTGAGCCACCGAGCCCGGCTTTTTTTTTTTTTTTTTGTAGAGATAGGATCTTGCTATGTCGCTCAGGCTGACCTTGAACTCCTGGACTCAAGTGGTCCTCCTGCCTCATCCTTCTGAGAAGCTGGGACTAGCACACCACCATACTTAGCTTTTCCTTACCTTTTATACAAAACACTTTTTACCAACAGACACCACCAAGAAAGGCTAAACAAGTTTTTAGTTAAATCATTTCTTCCCCACAATTGTCACAGAACTCAAATAGTGACTTTAAATGTTGGTCTTTGAAAATCTATCTTGGCACACCATAAGAATCTGAAGATGATTTCTCTTTCCTGGAAATTTTAGGTTGTCTGGAACACAAATAAAAGGGCTGCCAGGTTGCCCAAAGCAGATGCTGAAGCATGCCAAGCAAGGCTTCTGATTGGCCCCAGCCCTCTAGGTCTCTATGGACCTCATTAATTTGATGTGCTTTGCTTCTATGACAATAGGACACTGGCCTAGCCAATTACTTACACCTGCATTTCTCAGCTTGTCACATTCCCCCTAGCCTTTAGGATCTGGAAATAACCGGCAAAGATAAGCCTTGTTGAAGGAAGACTCCTCTAGATTTGTTTTCCTCTTGCGTGCAGTAAAACTATTTAGATATTTCCACAGATAAGCAAAGGTGAATTTATTCATTTATAATATAAAAACTTTTTTGATTGCAACATATAGGCATATTCAGGCTTTAAGAACAGGTAACTCTTTGGTATATTTATCATTTACCTCTTTCTCTTCTTTTTAATGGAAGTTTTCTTTGTGGTTGTTTCCACATGTAAAGATAAGCAATGTAGTTTCTTTATGCTTGAAAAAATACATATTGCCAATCCCAATATTTTAAAATAGATACTTTATAGAATAGTTCTATTCCAGGCTGAAATTAGCATTCATGTATTTCTTTTATTTAGAATGCAAATTGTAGCCCTTTCACTTTTCACCTGGTGAAAACATGGACTAGCCAAAACTGGACTTTCTATTCTAATATTATGTTTCTGGAAAGTCAAGATCTCAAGGTTTCCTTAAAACTCAGAAAAGGTTTGAGTATCCCTTATGTAAACAAGCAAGCTTTGTGTTGGCTCTATTTTAGTAAAAGACAATTTTCACTGTGAAAAAGTAAAGAATCTACTGTTAAGTTTGTTTTCCAACTCACATGCTATTCTTTCCTGATATTTCAGAAGTTTAATTCCGCTACCAGTGTTTTAATTTCTGTCTTCCCTAATCTTCATCAATTAGCATAAGTCATTTATTGAGCTCAGATTCAAGAAACACAGCAGCACTATAAAGAGGGAAAACAATCTTCCTTTATTTTATAGACAAAGAGCTGATCCTGAATAGGTTAAGTAGCATGGACAAAGTGTTATAAGGAGGAAATGACAGAGTTCGAACTTGAACCCAAGACTGACAAAAAGGCCTAAGCTTCTATCCATGGTGCTGAATAACCAATTGCAGGTTTTTTCATCTCTCTCCATTATATTCTTTCTGCTAACTTCTTATGTGTCAGTGTCTATTTCCTTAAACCAATGACAGAAATTTCTTGTCTCAGTCCTACGCTTTAAGCCCATCTTTTTTTTTCCCTTTCATTGTTCACACAGACTTCACTTCTTCACCCTTATATCCACTCGCCAATTTGCTACTACCTGGCTTTAACCTCTGTCATTTTAAAAGCTCCTTTCACAAAGGTGAACAATTATTTGTTAAGTGCTAGTTTTTACAAATTTTATTTAAACTGTTTAAGCTTGAAGTACAAGTGCATGAATCTGAAGTGTACACTTTGATGAAGTTTTGCATTTTTATACATTGATCAGATCAAGTTATAACATATTTGCAGCACTCCAGAAGGCTCCTTTTTGCTTCTTGACAGTCTTAAGCTAAACCCTGTTCACAGGAGCTTGCTCTGACTTTTATCACCACAGGTTAAATTTAGTCTAATTTTGAATACCTATAAATAAAATACAGTTTTGTTGTTTTGTATATGGCTTTGTTTACTCAACATTATGTCTAGTAGATTTCTAGAAGTATTGCATCTATGTGTAGTTAATTTTTAGAAATTGCTGAATCAGTTTGAAATTGCTTATTTATTTAAGCAATTTATTATTTATTTTAATTTTGATAGACATATGGTCAATTTTTGGTTTTTGATATCATGTGTAAAACTGCTGTGAACAATCTTGTACATGGCTTTTAGTAGGCATAGTACTCAACTTCCAGGGGTATATACACAGGAGAAGAATTGTTGACTTATAAACTGGGCATTTACTAGGTTTTAGTAGATTTTACTTAATAGAGTCTAAAGGTGATTTTACCAATATACACCACTACAAGCAATATATGAAGGTTTTAGCTGCTTTGTATTTTCACCATCACTTGGTATTGTCAGTCTTCTTTTAGGTGTGGTACTGTTTTAAAACTCCACTTTTCCAATTGTTCATTGTTAGTATTAGAAATATAGTTGACTCTTTAGAAGAAGATTTATTAAAATATAATTCACAAACTATACAGTTCACCCATTTAAAGTATACATTTAATGGCTTTTAGTATTTTCACAGACATGTTCAACCACAGATTTGTGCAATCAATTTTAGAACATTTTAATCACTACAATAGCCATCAGCTCTCAACCCCCCCATTCTCCCTCTACTGTTCTTCAGCCCTAGGAAACCACCAATCTACTTTCAATCTCTGTGGATTTACCAGTTCTGGCTATTTAATATAAATGGAATCATATAGTTGTGATCATTTGCAGTGGTTTCTTTCACTTAGCATAATATTTTCAAGGGTTCCTGCATGTTATAGCATATATCAGTGCATGCTTTTTTATTGCCAAATAATATTTAATTTTATATATATAACACTTTTTATGTATTCATTCATTGATAGAAATTTGGATTTTTCACTTTTTGAATATTATGAATAATACTATGATCATTTGTATATATGTTATTGGTACACATATATTCCATTGATCTTGAGTATATACCTATAAGTAGAATTGCTGACTTATAGGATAAATCTATCTTTAGACATTTTATGAACTGCCCAGACATTTTCCAAAGGAGCAGTACCATTTTACATTCCCACCAGCAGTATATGAGGGTTCTATTTTTATTTATCCACATCCTCAACATCACTTATTATTTTTTGAGTCAGAATCTCACTCTGTTGCCCAGGATGGAGTACAGTGGCATAATCCTGACTCACTGCAGCTTTGACCTTCTGAGTTCAGAGAACCCTTCTGCCACAACCTCCCAAGTAGCTGGGAGTGCAGGTGCATGCCACTATGCCTGGCTAATTTTTTTTAAATTTTATTTTTTATTTTTGTAGAGACAAGCTCTCACTATGTTGCATATGCTGGCCTCAAACTCCCGGGCTCAAGTGATTCTCCCACCTCAGCTTCCCAAAGTGCTGGAATTATAGGTGTGAGCTACAGATCCTGGTCATGATTATCTTTTCATTAAAGCCACTCTAATATTCATACCATGGCACCTTATTGTGATTGTATTTGATCTCTGATGGTGAAGGATGTTGAGCTTTTTTTTTAATGTGCATACTGGCCATTCGTATGTATGTATATATTATATACTTGTATATACTTTTGTATAGGAGAGGGACCCAAATAAACCGGAATCATTTTTTGGAGAGTGGGCCCCTTGTAGTAGTCTCCCCTGGATTAGTGTTCCAGGAAACCATCAGCATCACCAGCTATCATTGTTGTGACAGGTTGCATTTGGCTTCAGTTAATTTTTTTTGGAGGTTCTTTCAACATATTGCCCATTTCATGATGGGTGATTTATGAGTGTACCTGCCCACACTGTGCTGAGTGTTCAGCAGTTTTTGACTAAAAACGGCATGATCTCCATACTCCACTCTACCTATTCACTCAATCTTGCCCAAAGCAACTTTTTTTGATCTCCCTACATGAAAAAAGATCCTTAATCCTCAAATGGAAACATTTTGCTGATGTGGAAGAGGTGAAACAAAAAACTGCAGAAGCACTGAAAGGCATCTAAATTGACGAGTTTAAAAACTTGTGTTGAGCCGGGCTCGGTGGCTCAGCCTGTAATCCCGCGCCTTGGGAGGCTGAGGTGAGTGGATTGCCTGAGCCGGCGAGTTC
>CAUYQG010095972.1:0-46278 GCA_963574415.1 Tarsius wallacei
CTTTTTTTTTTTTTTTTGAGTTGGAGTCTTATTCTGTCACCCAGACTGGAGTGCAGTGGCCGCTCCCGGCCACCACAGCCTCGACCTGCTGGGCTCTGGCGATCCTTCCGCCTCAGCCTTCCAAGTAGCTGGAACTACAGGCGCGCGCTACCACGCCCGGCTAATTTTTTTTTATTTATTGTGGAGATGAGGTCTCGCCCAGTTGCCCAGGCGGGTCTCGAACCCGTAGGCTCAGGCAATCCACTCACCTCAGCCTCCCAAAGCACGGGATTACAGGCTGAGCCACCGAGCCCGGCCAACATTTGATTCTTTTAAATCATCACATCTTCTGCCTCCCCCGTTTTCAAGGGAAGCAGATCTTCCTCGAAATTCAGGGTTCAGGCTCCATACTGTGTACTTGCTTCATCCTACTTCTAGTATTTCCTGTGTTATTTTCCTTGCTCTTTCTTTTATGTCTTCTCTCACCTTCACCAAGTCATTGGACTTCCTCTTGGAATTGTCTTCCTTTCTGAATCCCAATCTTTGCTGGGTTGCCTTATTTAAACACCTTTCCTGGTCTTGCCTATAGGCAGCCTAGCCAGAAGACAAACTTTAGCGATAGAGCCTTGCCCAGTGTCTAGAATACGGTAGGTATTCAGGAACTTTGTGTTGTTGTTGAATGAATAAATAAATCAATGAATGGTGAACAAAAAAAAAGGAAGGAAAATAGGAGGGTAGAAGTAGAAAAGAACAGCTTTAGTCTTCTGATAGATTTAACCTAGATGATACCAAAAAAATTGGTTAAGCTGGTTTATTTCTGGTAAAAGGCAGTACCGCCTACAAACTGACAACATTGTGAATCACTTACATAATTAAGGTAAAGAGCCTTTTTAGTGAAGGAAAAAAAAGTTGAAATAGGCAGCATCACTGAACTTGCCAACCCATTCAGTGACAATCTCTCTCCTCTGTCAAGTAGACATGGTATGAGCTGACTGGGCCATATAGCAGTTTAACATCGATGTAGCCACGATCTATATTTGTTGAAAAGATTCCCCTGATTTGGGGCTGATAAATTCTTGCCACATTGCAACTAGGGATAATGAAGTGGCAAAGAACCAATTCTGTTTGATTAAAATGCACTCTTCCATTCCCAGCATTTCCCGATTCTACTGCTACAACTTGGATCTTTTCTCAGTTCTTTTTTCTGCCAGCACCTTTTTCTTTTCTGTTTTTTCTTCTTCCTCTTTCTTTTCCTCTTCCCTCTCCTGTGCTCATGGTTCAGATACTGACTTTCAAAACCCTGGTTAGATGTGGTAGATTGTCTGCAGACATATATCTCTTTTGTCTCCAAAACCCCCATTAAAATGATAGTAAAAGAAGAGAAAAGGAGGATTCTTTTCAAGACAAAGAGGAGACATCAGTGGATTGCATATTTCAATCCCGTTTTTGAAAAGCAGAACATAAATGGCAGAATAGAGGAGCTAAGTACTAACGTACTGGCAAAAGGGGGTTCCTACAAGAACTGACCTGAGCTGGTTCACCCAATAGGATCCCTTGTACCTAAGGTGTCTTTTAGGCTGTTGAACTTAGGTATGTCCCAAATTGGATTAATCATCTTTCTCTTTCCTCTCCTTTACCATCAGTGCTACCTTCACTTTTACGTCTGTTTCCCTGATGTATCTTTTCCTCCTGTGGTTCTTATCCTAAAGGATGCCTGCCCTGTCTAGAAAAATTGAAGTACACCCTCATATATATTCCTCAGAACCCATTGTATGAACTTCTACTGTGGCACAAATCATTTCACAGTGCCAATGCTTGCTCCTGTAGCTGTGCTCCCACTAAAGGGTGCGATCTTAGAGACAATTTTATTCTTCGCAGTAACTAAACTCAAAGTTGAGCACAGTGCTTGGCACATGATATATGTCACATAAAGATCTGGTGAAGAAGCTCTTGTCTCTGGAGGGTGTTTTGTACCTAGAATGCCATCGCTCCTCCTCCCTAACCTACGTGGTCAAGCAAGATGATGCTCTTATCAGTCAAAAGTGTTTTCAAAATTGAGTAATAGAAGAGTATCACTACCACACTATATTATTAGGGTATGTGAGATCCTCTAATATTAATACTCTACATTATTGTAATACCATATTGCTAGGAGCAGTCAGAATATTCATGGGGTGGTACATTACCTAGTAGAAAGAGCAAGTCTTTGGACTCAGATATTTTGATGTCCCTGTGACACCTCTTAATCCCTTTGATATCCATTTATATGCCCAATCTGTAGCAGTCAGAGATGACATTTATGCTGGGGGGATGGGGTAAGGTAGTACTTAGAATACTATCAAGCTTAGATGTCAAGATCTCTATGTTCATGTCCCAACTCTGCCACTAAATTGACCTGCCACTTTAGGAAAGTCACTTTCCCTCTCTGGGAATGGGCCTCTCATCTTTAAGAAGACAAATAATTGGACTAGATAACCTCTAGGGTTCGCATTTCTCTAAACTAGCATACATCTGATCATTAACCTCAAGCTAGAACATCCCTGGCCTCACCTTTAGAGAGATCCTGAGTGTCAAGATCACCTCCTTAATTCAGGTGATGAATGTACATTGACAAGGACAAAGGTTAGGGACTGTGGTGCTGATCTGAGGGAACAGCCTGGGCTTTGATCTTCAGGCTTAGAATCAGGTGAAAAAATGCCTCTGAAGAAGTTGGACCCTGGCTGTGCATGGGTTTGATCCTTACCTTGTATCTTCTACTGTTCTCTCTTTTCATGTTTTTCTAGGAGGGGAAAATTACTCAGAGTCCAAGAGACAAAGTCTTCTCTTGGAACACACACCTGCTGATTTCAGTGATGTTTGCTGTACACAAGACTGCTTGGGGGCTGGGAGAGAAAAACTTTTCTTATCCCTTTATATATACTTTAAACTAGGAAGGTTGCATTTTTTCTTAGCATTACTCATCTGGTTCAAGGGCTAGAGCTTTCTTGGGAATCACAAAGCCTGATTTTGCAGCCTCCAGTTAGAGATGCAGACTTAGGTAAACACAGGCCTGCCAGAGCCCCCTCTGGGTTCAAATGACTTGAGGAGGAGTGGTACAAAGCCCAGACTCTGCACAGCTTTTGCTCCATCCTAGCCTGGGCAGAACAAGAGAAGGTGTCAGCACTTCCTTCATTGGGCATCTGCTGTGTGCAAGGTACCACCCTGACTGCTTCTCATCTCACCTGGTCTTTTCAACCATGCGACTAGGTCTCAAGGTATAATTAACCTATTTCATGGATACAGGAACTAACATTTGGAGAACTGAAATAGATTGCTCAAGGTTCCACATTAAATCTGGAATTTGAACCCAGAGCTATCTGAGTCCAAAGACTTGCTCTTTCTACTAGGTAATGTACCACCCCATGAATATTCTGACTGCTCCTAGCAATTGTGTGTGTGTTTGTGGGGATGGGGGTGGTGGTGGTAATGGGGGGGGGGGCGGGATGCAGGCAGGCCAGACTCTTCTGAGCATACATTTATTTCATAGGCAGAAAACTGCCAATTCCTCATGTACCTGTTTGCCCTTCTAGGAACAGACGATCCAGGAATTTGGGAGATGGAGAGAGAGAGACTTTCTTTTCATCTATGCTTGGGGAGTTCAACTCTATTAGCATCCTGAAGTGCAGGTAGGAGTGGATGGATGGGTAGCCCAGAGTTCAGGAAGAAAGTTGGAGGTTTTCACTTGAAAACAGAGGGAAGATTCTTCCCTGCCATCAGCTACATCTTTAGGCTTTCTCCTCTTCATCCTGTTTGTTATTCAATATGCTTTCTTTGGAGAATCATCTACTTTCTTGGGTTCAGCTCTCATCTTTTTCTCTCAAACACCTTCCTCTTTTCTCACTTCAGCAAACAGCTCCACCATCTGCCCAGCTGCCCACATCAGAAACCCAGGTGTCATTCTAGGCTGCATTCTCTGCCCTTCCCCAAGTATTGTCAATCCAAATTCTTAACACCTCTCAAAGGCACCCTCTTTTCTCTTACACATTTACTTACTGATTGTGTCATGATCCCCATCACCTGGAATACTGGTAGGGTCTCTATTCCTTCTTTATGCTGCTGTCAAATTGCGTCTTTTTGAGTTACCCTTGGCCTTTTAAATAAAGTTCAAACTTCACAGTGGTCTTTGGGAGTGCTGTCAAACACATAAGGACCTAGTTTGAATATCAACTCTGTAACTTATTATACTTGTGACCTTGGGTCTCTCCACTCTGTATCTTTATCTTTTATGTGGTGCTAATAGTCTGACATTGTAGATTTTTGTGGACAGCGAATAAAATGAGAGTAGTATATGTAACCTGTTAAACCAGTGCCTGGTGCATAGTAAACAAGCTTTGAATGGCAGCTGTTCTTAAATGGCAACATTTTACACTGTTATGGAGACTTTTATTGTTGTGACACACAAAGTGTAATGGTGTCCAGGTTTCTACCTAATGGGAGAATTCCATTTCACCATGGACTCCATGTTAGGAGGTGACTTTTCTGGCAAATGTAGCCTGTTGTGCTTTTCCCAGTGAACAGCAGAGAAAATATCATGGGACCCATCCCTTGAGACAACATGGCAGGCATCAGAGAGAACCCAGACCACTTCAGGTCAGCAAGGTCAAGTGCAGCAGAACTAGCCATCCTGTGAACAGAAGAGCAGAAAGCAGCAAAAGCTGTACATACTTCGCATTTTGGAGAAAAGTAAATATATCCACAAAGGTTACTGAGAAAGAATCAGCCTGGAGGCAAAAACTCGAGATCTTCCATATTGGTAAACAAGGACCTAGGGTGAAAAGTGGGCATAAGAGCAGCCTTGCACACCTGGGGAAGAAACTTGACAGGACACAAAATCTTTCCTGATCCATAGTGGTTATGAATCATTCTTATTCTTTAGACTTATCACCTGTGCTATCATCTGGTATCATCATCCACTGCGTGGTTAATCATATACAATTAGATCCAGTAAATGGCCATCTTTTAAATCACAGGAATGTGGCCTTTTTTTGTTCTCTACAAATCCGTGTGTTTTAATCACAAAGTGCAGAGCTAAAGCACCTTCTAGTTATTATGACATATGGATAGCCGAATGGGGGGCTCCTGCATGACATTTGCTAAGAAATCCCTTCTCTGTGAAGCTGATTGAATTCCTACTCTCATATTTTCTCTCTCGTACTTGCCTATTACATATGCTGTTTGAAGTATTCCAATTGTTTCCTGACTGAATCTAAAGGGAAAGAGACTCTCCCCAATCTGGACTAGAATAGCTATGTGGGGAAGAGCCAAACTGAGAAGCCACAAGTGGCGGCGGCAGAGACTGCTCTGACCCAGGAATTTCTGTCTGATGGGACCTGGGCTAATGGAGGTAGGAAAGTTCAGGCAAGCAGAAGGTAAGGGCAGCTGTCATTGGCGACCCCTTTCTCCATGGAGATCCTTCATGGAGGATGTGTTGGTCTTTGTGGGGTACTCAAGGTTTTGCTTTATCTGGGGTTATGTGTGGGTGGCAATGTCACAGAGAGGAAAAGCGGTAGGGCCTGGAGCTACAGACAAGGGCTTGCCTTTGTAGCTCCACTCTTTGGTGGCTGTCAAAGCATAGCACCATTCAGACCCTCAGTTTTCTCACTGAAACTTTGCTAAAAGGCTGCAGGGAGAATTAAGGGAGCTAGCATAGGAGGCTCTCAGAAATTTGTCACAATGTTGTTAATTTCTTTTCTCTTTCTTTCCATCCCAGACCATGAGGAGGGGACTACTGAATGCTTTTATCTAGGACTGCTGGGCTTTCTCAGGGCATAATTTCTTCTTGGCTGAGTACATATATTTTCTAGGAACTTGGATATTCTGAGATGTGGATTCCAGCATGAGAACCCACCATTCTGTCCTCAGGTAGACAGGGAGAAAGTGAGGCATCCGTCACTGTACGGAAGAATTTCTAGTACTTCAGTTCTGAAATGTTTCACTGAAGCCTGGCCTTTGGAGAGGGCTGAGAAGGTGGCAGTTTATTATGTAACATGGATTTGATGTTAGGATTTGCGCATTGAGTTTTCATTACCAGGTCTCATAAAAAGCAGAAGAGCTTGGTGTAAAAGGTTTTAAAAAATGTATATTTTTTTTGCAAGGATAGACAAGTCAGGGGCTCTAACACATTCTTCACTCGGTGGTTCTCAAGAACAAAGACAAATGGAAAAGAACGATTCTATTTTTATGCTTTGAAAGCACTTACTTTAGGTCAGTAAAATAGCCAGTGTGGATGCTTAGCCTTGTCAATACAGCTTGGACCAGACCTTTTTTCTTCTTCCTTTTTTAATTAATTGGGAAGCTGGCAGTGTAGGGAGGTGAGGAGGTTGCATGAGACATGGAATCTTGCCTCATCACAAAGGGATTAAGGAAACTAGATCCCCTGTGGCAGAAGGAAAAGTGAGTAGGCTTTAATATCAGAGAAACTTCAATTCAAACCTCATTTCCATTCTTTATCATCTGTGCGACCCCGGGCAAGTCATTGAAGTGCTCTGAGCTTCAGTTTTCCCACCTATATAAGGGGGTTTACATAAACTACCTCACATGTTAGAGCACTGTGATCTGGTACCAATGTGATCTGGTACATAACAACACAGTGTTTGGTACCTAGTGAGTACTAAATGCAGGATTAAACAAATACCTAGTGCATACACCAACAATAGGCAGAGGAAGAACCATGTTGCTATCTGAGAACACATTTCAAATAGAACCCACGGAGGGAAGAATCATGGGCCTGCCCACTACAACAATTATTCTGAGACTTGTTTGGAATAAAGACTTGAAAGGAGAATCAGGTAAATAGGAAGCACATTTTGTACGATTATTTTTATATATCCTGCAGTTGTATACCAAAAAGCTTTGAGGTATCTTAAAATAAAGTATATGGATACAATAAAATAGGAAGCTCAAAAATAGTTGGGAAAGTGTGTATCGTAATTGGGCTAACACAGTTACTGAGTTTAGGTTCTGAGTTTGGAGGTTCCTGGTAAACAAGCCAAGAGGAGAAGAGAATGGTTAAGTGACTCTCATCATCTGAGAATGCATGTGCTCCTGCTTTTTAAGGGAGGAAACAGTTTTCTTGACATTGCATTTGAAAATTAATTTATCACAAACCCCTAAGAAATATGTGGCATTTCACTTAATACTTGTTACATAGCACAACATGAGGAAAGATGTCTTCCACAATGACCCTCTTACAAGTGTGTTCCATTTGGCCTTTATCACATTGACCTTTGATGAAGAAAGTCAAAGGGATAACAAATCGTGGTGGGGTACTAGCTTGGACATCAAACAGACTTGGATTCAAATTCTAGTTCTACCACTGGCTAGTTGCATGTCCTTGTGAATCAACTTACCCTTCACCAAGACTTGCCTTTCTCCTCTGCAAAATGGAGCTCATAATACTAGCTTCCCCATCCCGTGGTATTGCTATGTGACTTGAGTGAGCAGACTGATGTAAACACTGATCTTGGAGCCTGGTACAGTGTAGGTGATTAATAAGTTGGGTCAGTTTTATTTCTCTTCCCTTTTATTAGAATGTAACCTTGTGTGGAGTTTTCTAGATGTGTCTAAGCTAATGAGCTGATTCACTTACAGGCCTTCCTGTGTTTGGTTTTATACTCTCTAATCCTCTGTTGGCACCAAAGAGATGGTTCTGAAATACAGACCTGACCATGTCTCTCCCTGCTGAACAATTTCCAGTGTCTTTCTGTGGTCTACAAAATGAAGTACAGATTCCTTGGCTGGGTGTTCAAAGCTCTCCACCCCAACCCACTCCTGACTTCAGTCACTGCTCTCCAAAAGGTACTCTATATTCTGGGCATCACAAACTATCTGGCCTATCCCTTCATACATGATATGTTTGCACAAGCTTCTCCCTTTGCCTAGATCATCCTTTTCCTCACTATCCTGGTCAGCTTGGCACACAAATGCATTCTTTTTTTCAAGATCATTCAAATATTGCTTTTGCTGTGAGGTCACCTCTATCTACCCAGAGAATTAGTCTCTCTCTCCCCAGATACCCTGGTGACTATGACATTCTCTTGCAATATTCTCTCCCCCCTCTCTCTCTCTTTTTTTTTTTTGAGTTGAAGTCACTCCATCATCCAGGCTGGAGCAGTGGCTTACTACAAGCCACCCAAACGTCAACCTGCTGGGCTCCAACAATCCTTCCACCTCAGCCTTCCAAGTAACCAGAACTTTAGGCACATGCTACAACACCCAGCTAATTTTTAATTTATTGTAGAGATGAGATCTCACCAAGTTGCCCAGGCTGGTCTCAAACCCATGGGTTCAGGCAATCCATTCACCTCGGCCTCCTAAAGTGCTGGGATTACAGGCTGAGCCACCGAGCCTGACCCTTTTCTTTCTTTCTCTTGCTAGACAATAGACTTTTTGAGGCCAGAGTGGTACCTGGTCTTTCCTTTCCTTTAGTTAGTACCTAACTTAGTGCTATTTAGAGTCTAGTGCTAACTGGAGCCTTTGCTGTATTTTGTAAACACTCCTGGTTTAACCTCTGTAACTTTAATCCCTGTGTTGATTCAGGTGGTACCTTTTCCTGTGACACTTTGGGTTCTTCAAGAGCTGGAATCTTGTGTGCTTCACCTTGGCACCCCTAATGCCTACTCTTTATCCATAGTAGGGGAAATAAATGATTGTTAAAGAATGAATTAATACATTATAAGGGAATGAATGACTTACAACCTCTGTACCAACATCACTTACCCTCCAGATAAGTAATGGAGATCGGAATTCAACTTGACATTCTAACATATTTCCAATATTGGTGGATAAAATTTAATGAAATTCTCTGGAATTTCATCTTAGGTAAGGTTAATTTCTAATATCGAGGTAAACCATGAAAATCATGCAAACAAAAACTATTCTTGGTCAGTTGTGGTGGTTCATGCCTGTAATCCTAGCACTTTGAGAGACAGAGTTGAGAGAATTGCCTGAGCCTAAAAGTTTGGAACCTACCTGGGCAACATAATGAGAACTTGTCTCCATAAAAACAACAACAATAAACTATTACTGAGAATCTTTTAAGAAGATATTACATTGGAAGTATAGTTTGTCAACAAGTCTAACCTACTAAATTTTTCTCTTCTGCATTGGAAAGGTTGATATTTCCTTAATGGACCCTAGACACAGGTAATTGGTATTGTTTAAGATTTATGTTGAATCAAAAATATGCATCATTAAACACTAGACTGGGTTGGGAGCCCAGAGGGAGGGTCCCTGGGAGGGCAGGAGGTGATGGCATGACCAGGTGGATGGTGAACCAGCTGAGTCTTCTGGGTTCACGTGGTTAGAGAGGACTTAAGATGGAAGAGTAAAGATAGAGATCAAGATGGAGTCCAAGGATGAAGACAGAAATGAGTTGAGGAGCCATTTCAGAAACAGGATGGCATCTAAGAAAAAGAGTAGAGAAGCCAAGAAGGGGTTGTAAGATATAAGGGCAGACGCTAAAAGCAGAAGCTGGGGAGGCAGGGAGAGAGGTCCATGTTCTATAAGGCCTAATTCTACAAGATGCCTCTGTGAGAATAACAGATAATGCTCTGAGACTGTGGGCTTGTAGAGCTGCAGTCGCTCTACATTCTGGGCTCCCCATGCAGGGCTCTGTGTGCTGCAGTGTCCGTTGCTTATCCAAGGAGTCATGGTTTTCACATTTTAAAAGGTGTTTCAATTGAAAAAGTCATACTTCTGTTATAAAGTTCAAACTTCAATATTGAAGAATCAATATCAAATAGGAATGAAGTCTCCCACTGACTTCCCCATATTCTCCAGTCCCCACCTCCAAAGGTAACTAACCTATGTTAAGGATTTAGGATGTGTTCTTCCATATGTATTTTGCACACATACTCAATCACACACTGACACTCACAATTGACTTTTTAAAAATTATTTTTAAATATCATATTACCACCTATATGCTGTTGTGCCTCATTTTTATCTCACTCTGTAATACCTCATGGCATCTATTTCCATCCTTAGCTTTTTCACCTGATATTTCTCAAAGCAAAGAAGGCCCATTAAGGTATAGCTGACGGGAGGCTATTAAGACTAAATCTTCATGTTCTGAGAAAGCTCTTCTTCTATCCTGCACGGTCTGTTAGCCTCAGTGAACTAGAAATTAAAGATTTATGTTACTAATTATTATTTTTTAAATAAAATTTTAAGGGCAAGGCTTTTCTGGAAACATACACAGTAATTGTGTTTACTGATCGTCACCACTCCCGAACAGCAATTCACGGTATAAAACTCAAGTAATTAGAACAATAAGCCCAGGTTAATTAAAATACTGGGTAACATTTGGGCAAGAATAAAATCCACTTTGGAGATTTTCCAGGCACACATTCGTTTTGTAGGCACTTAATTCACCCTGGGAGCTGGTGCTGACAAGGTAAGACACTCGGCGCTAATCAGCCCTGGTCTGCCTTTGATCACGCCCTGCACATTTCTCTTTCCTGGCTCCAGGACCAGCTTCAGAGACCCGGGTCCAGTTGCCAGGAGAACAGCGCTGCAGTTGCATAGGCCTAATCTTGGGTACCATTCTCATGTTATTATTACCATCCACGCCACTTGCCTTAATTAAAGCAATTAATCAAGCCCCCAAGAAGTTGGGAGCCTGTTTGGAGTTTCTTCTGCCTTCATCCTCCATCTGGTGCTGGAGGCCTGCTTCCCTGGGAGCACTGTGGTCCCATTCTGGTCAAAGTCCTGTGAATTGTTCCTCCTGCTATGACCAAAGGCTCATGGGAGTTCTGAGGGTGAGCTTAAAAGTGACCCCTCTAGGCTGGGTGTGGTGGCTCAAGCTTGTAATCCCAAAACTTTGGGAGGCCAAGGTGAGAGGATTGCCTGAGCCCAAGGGTTCGAGACCAGCCTGGTGAGACCTCGACTCTACAATAAATCAAAAAATTAATCGAGCATGGTAGCATGCACCTGTAGTTTCGGCTACTTGGAAGGCTGAGGTGGAAGGATCACCTGGGCCCAGCAGGTCAACGCTGGGATGGCCGTGAGTGTGCCACCGCACTCCAGCCTGGGCAATGGAGTGAGACTACAACTCAAAAAAAAAAGTGACCCCTCTAAAATGTTGTTCTGGGCAGCCCCTGTGCCTTTCTTCATTGCTCACACTTGTGTTGTCAATATCCTGATAGACACTGAGCTTCATCAGGGCAGACTTGTGGTTTTCATCTTGTACTTTTAGAGCTTTGTCCAAGACCTGCATCTAGAGAGAACTCAATAAAAATCCACTCTCCTCCTTACAATTCCTTCCCACCCAATGACTTTCAGCTTAGGAGAATAATCACATCAACAGATATTTTTGAAGGACTCCTTCTGGGCCAAGTACTGTGCTGATAACTTGAGGAATCAGAGATGAACAAGATATGGCTCTCTCGCATGCAAGAAGTTTATAACCTAGTGGGGAGATAAGACACATTCACAAACGACTGTAAGATATGAATTCCATAAAGGACGGTCAAAGAGGGTACCATAGGCTCTCAAAGCAAGGGAAGAACACTGCTGGTTAGGGAGATCGGAGAGGGCTTCATGAAGGAGGTGGCATTTCCCCAGGATTTTTTATTTTTATGAAATAAATTTGAATGTGCAGACACACATGTGTATGCATGTGTGCATATGTGTGTGTGTAGGATGGTTCTATATATGAGCTTGTGGGTGGGGCAAGAAGAAAAGTGTAAGCAGAGGCACTGTCTTAAAAAAAAATTATTTTTTTTTGTAGTGTAGAGATGGGGTCTCACTGTTGCCCAGGCTGGTCTTGATCACTAGGCCTCAAGCAATCCTCCAGCCTTGGCCTCCAAAAGCACTGGGATAACAGGCATTAGCCACCACATCCAACCAAAGGCACTGTCTTTGGGAAAGAGCTGACAATTGTATTTGTGTAGTCTCAGGTTCATTACTGGGAGAAAGCATTTTTGAGGCAGCATCTGGCAGCCTCCAGCAACATGGCAGGGTGGGTGAATGTGGAATTCAACCTCCCTGACTGCTCTCCTCTTTCCCTTTTTTCCTTCCCCTTCCTTTTTACTTCTCTGGGCCTTCCTGCTTTCTCCTTCCTTCTTTAACAAAGCCCATTCTTTGGGAGAGCTCTAATCTTTTTCATTCCTGTGTGAGTTTGGGTTCCACCTGCCTGCTACACTGAGCCTGCCTTCCCATGGGACTGTTCTCAGCTGCTGTAGAACTGGGAGGAGGATCTGGTGCCAGAATAAGGTCCTAATCTGCACTCAGCTTTCTCTCGCTACTAGGAACTGATGCGAGGGAGCAGGCTCCCCTCTCCTCTGCTCAGCCCCATGGGGCTGCACATCACAATTGCACAGCCAAACAGTTTTCTAGCAGAGAAGCTCCCTCAGCTGCTGCCCATTAAGCAACAGGTTTTTGCTTCTCACGGCTTTAATTAATGGAGTAAATGATTAGAGCAGGCTGCCTTGCTGAAGACCTGACGTGCTTTGATTTTTCTTCCTTGTTCTGGTGAAAGTCCCTTGGATCATCGTTAGGAAAGTAAATCACTGCTGAGGCCCCAGAGGGACTCCTTGGGGGGCCATGTGTATAAGGCACCTGGAGATAAACAGAGATAAACAGCATAGCTTCTCATTCCTTAAGAGGGAGAAGGAGGCCAGCACGGTGGCTCACACCTGTAATCCCAGCACTTTGGGAGGTGAAGGCGAGAGGATTGCCTGAGCCCAGGGACCAGCCTGGGCAACTTGGCAAGATCTGGACTCTTCAATAAAAATTAAAAAATTAGCCGGGCGTAGTGGCGCGTGCCTGTGGTTCCAGCAACTTGGAAGGCTGAGGCGGAAGGATCACCTGAGCCCAGCAGGCCAAGGCTGTGGTAGCCGTGAGCGTGCCACCGCACTCCAGCCTGGGCGACAGTGAGACTCCAACTAAAAAAAAAAAAAAGAGGGGGACGGATAGCTGCATTGAGCAAGAAAGAGGACATAATAAGGCAGAAACACAACTGTGTTTTGAAGTTTGAACGGGGAAGTTGTTTACTTTTGGGGGGGTGCTGATCATCAGGGAAGAAAAGTGATTTCAGGTCCACAAAAAATAGTCACCAGGAACAAATCTGGGGCAAACAGAAATATGGAGAAAGTCTGTGGGAAGGACTGAAACGGCAGGCCATTAACAACTACGGTTCCGAGCATCCAGCGGGGGTGGTTCTGGGTGTGCTCAGCACCGAGAAAATGACTTTTCTTGCTTCAAAGGCCTGCAGTGTCCCACATTGGGATGTGGACATATAGCTGCCCAGGATTTTCCGTAGGGCTGAGAGGGACTAGCTGATCACAAATATCTTCCAGGGCAGCCAGCAGTGGATAGGGAAGAGTTTGTGCCTCCCCGGTGTTCATATGGGATTCAGACCATCCTCTTTCTTGGTCTATGTAAACTCCAGGATTTATGGGAAAATCCTATGGGGAGGAGTTGAGAATAACCAAACAAACTGGGAATCTCCAAACAAAATAATTCGTGTGTGACTTGGGATGAGTCCCTGGGGCTCTAATAAGCAGCTCATGGAGCTGTAAAAAAGCAGGAGTTAATGGAGACGGAAGCGGCCTCAGCAGCATTTGACACCCATCTCAGCCCTGCGTGTATGAGACTTTTGATAAAATAAGAAGTCGAGCATCGTCCAAGCAGACATTTCCTCCCTTCTAAGGTGGGTTCTCTATAAAATTCTCTTGTAAATTTTGAGTCTATTTTTTCAAAGGAAGAGCTCCGTGGCTGTATTTTTTTAAAAAATAAATATTATTTGCTGAAGCATTCTTATTTCAGCTGGTGGGTTTAGAGCAGCCTGAGTCTTTCAAGCTTTAAGATGACTAGTAAGAGTCTTTCCAGACCACCTTGACTCATCCTTTCTTTTTTACAGAGAAAGAGATCTAGGGAAGGTAAAGGGATTGCCCAAAGTCAGGGAGCCAGTTGGAGGCAGAATGGGAGCTAGTGCCAGGTCAGTACGGAACTGAGATGGAGAGTGATCTGTTTGAAAGTTTTGTTGTTATTGTTGGTGGCAAACATATCACTTTGTTGACTCATTCTGTGTTTAGAGTTGGCTGGATTCCATAGGAAATTGGCTTTCAGATGTGGAGTCCTCAAGTCACAATGTGTCTGTTGAAAGTGCAAACATCCATCTTCTCCTTGTTCCTCCTGGAAATGCATCCTTCATGACCACTCGAGGTTCCCTCCTCTGAAAATCCTTTCCTGTCACATAAGGGAGTTCTTGGTTCTTTTGTCCACTGCATTCTTGTACCTGTTGTCTGTGTGTGTGTGTGTGTGTTGTATGTGTGTGTGTCATAAAGTGCCTGCCATTCTAACTACCTTGAACTCCCTCTAGACAGGATCAGTGCTTATATGTCTGTGTCCCAGCCCTTAGCACATAGTAGACATAAAGCAAATATTCGTTGAATAAAGACATGTGCCCTTATTTCTTTGGACTTAAGTGTAATATTTTATACTTAATAGATGCATGTTTAGTTTCTGTTACAGAGCTGCAAAACTTAGTCTTGCACATTCTCAGCATATTAGAGACAGAGGACCATTTAAGCTCACACATTCATTTTTACAGATGTGAAACCTGAGGCTCAGAAAGGAAATCAACTTACCCAAGGATGCACAGCATTTTTGTGTCAGTTAAAACTGAAACAAAGCCTCTGTGAAAATACAAAGCCCTGCTTATTGCTCCTGTGCCACAGTTTAGAACATGTATCATGCAGTTGCATTAAAATACATATTCCTATATAATACCTTTGGGCACAAAAAGATTGGAGATTATATTTCTAGCCTTGTTGTTATTATTATTATTTTGTTTCTTCCTAGAAGGAACCATTTTGCTTCTTGCTGGTGATAAGGATTAAAAGCAGCCTTTTTTCAGTCTTCAGAGGAACCAGGTTGCGATTATTCTATATCAGATTTTTGGTAGGAATGATTCCTTCTAACATGGAGAAAATATATGTACTGAACTTTCATTACACATTTTCTTTTCGCTGAGTTTACAGCTCCTTAATGCGATGCGTGCTGCCAGCTTAACTAGAGCATTGAAAATGTGCTGTTCTCCAAGTCAGTGGCAGATCATGGACAGGACAGTTTGGACCAGACATTTCACAGTGTTGGAAATTAAACAGTAGTGGGGATAGTGGTGGCAGCACTGGGTCTCAGTCTACCCAAGAATCCGTAGCTTCTTGTTAGCTGTCTAGAGTCCAGGAAGGACTACCAGTGGTCCATGGCCATGCGTTTCTGTTTCTATTTAAATTCATAGTGGAGGAACAGGTCCAGAATTAGTTAAATCTCTTGTGAATCTGCTCTTGGGGGTGGAGGAGGTGGGTTTGTCTCCACTTCCATCCCCACCACCCTAGCTCTTGAACTTCAGATCTTGGGAGATCAGAGACTGAGGCAGGCTGGCTAAAAGTGGGACAAAGCCAGCTCTGTGCGTGGGTGAGAAATGAGTCTGAATCACCGCTACTCTGCCTCCAGAGTGACAGTAACAAAGCCAGTGGGAAGCAAGAGCCAAATATTGCCAAAATCCAGCCAGCATGAAAGTTTTGTCTGTATGACCTGCTCTGGTGATTTGCAGTCTTTCCTTAAGCAACTGGAAGTGTTGGTTTGTAATTCACAGCAGTTCACTGCAGCAAGCATCTATTATGTGCCTGCTGTATACTCAATCCACTGAATTGATACAAGAGAATTAGAAGTCTTGGCCTCTGCCTTCAAATGAACTTACCAACAAGTAGGAAGAGTCATTCATTCATTCATCCATCCACATACTCATTATTTTCTGGAAGCCTACTTTGAGCTCTGGATAGTATTAAGTACTGGAGTCAGAGGGTTCAGGCATAATACCTCCCTTCAACAATATTACTGTTTGGTAGAGTGATGGAGGAGACCAATGCCTGCAAAATGAGTGAGAAGAAGCCAGAAAGTAGGAAGAGCAGAGTGTGTGGTGGGAGCAAAGAGCAGCCCAGGTGCAGGTTAGAGGAGGCTTCTCAGAGGAGGTGATAGTTCAGTGGCATCATGAACGATGATCAAGAGTTAACACAGACATAGATAATGTGTTTGCAGTGCACTTTTAGGAGTCAGAGGTAGCTGAACTATTAGAATTTAGGGGATGGTTTAATAATTCATGAAAACAAGGGACTAGAGTATTTGAAACTGTGACTATCTCTTATACTTTTTGAAATACCCACAAATAGCCAGAGAATAATTTAACAAACAAGACATAACTGAACTCTCACATACTGCTGGTAGGAGTGCAAATTAGTACAACTGTTTTGAAAAACTGGCAGTATTTGCTAAAGCTAAACATATGGCTACCCTATGACATAGGCATTCTACTCCCAGGTATATACTCAACAGAAATGGGTACATATGTTCACCAAAAGATTTGTACAAGAATATTCATAGCAGCGCTATTCCTAGTAGCCACAGACTGAAAACTGCCAAGATGACCTTCCATGTAGAATGGAGAAATAGATTGTGGTAGACTCATATGTTAGAGTACTATACAACAGTGAGAATGAGTGATCCAAAACTATAGACAACGGATGAGTCTTCCAGATCCAACACTGAACAAAAGAAGCCAGATACAAAACTGTACATACTATATGATTCCATTTTTATATAAAGTATGAAAACAGGCAAAACAAATCTATGCTATTACAAATCAGGATAGTAGTGATAGTTGGGAGTGGTAGTTACTGGAAACCAGCATGGGGGAGTGTTTCTTGGTGGTGGTAATGATCTCGTTCGTTCCTGATTTGGGTACGACTAACACAAAGGTGTTCACCTTGTGAGAATTAAGTGGGTGGTGTACTGTCTTGTATGTCTATGATACCTCAATAAAAAAAAATCAAAATCCATCTGTAATCCAGGATGAGACTCTGGATCAGAAGCAAATGGTAAGGGCTATAGGAATTTGGAGTGTGGAAGGGGTCTCAACAGTGAATTGGGTTCTCCTGCATTAATCTTCCCTCACAGAGAGGAGTGGGAATCCCTGAGAGGCTGGTGTTCTTGTGTCACTAAATCAAATGCTCCACTTTCCCTCAAAGAAGGCCTCATCCATTCATTTAGCCTTTGCAATAGATATTACTATTCAGCAGGCAGAACAAGACTGTGGACAGAGTAAGGGTTTTTTTCACATGGTTAAGTCTCTGTGTGTGACCACTGGCTGCTTGAACCTTTGCCCCTCAATTTCCATGTCATGTGAATGAGGACCACAGCCTGGGGCTGTTGTTTTGATAGGAGTTCTTATGATTCACTCCTAACCCCATTCACTGACTGCCTGCTGGACTCTAGCAATATGCAGAATGCAGCAGGACCATGCAAACATGAGGGGTCATTGTGTTCTGACCCAGGGGACTGGGAGGTGAGGGACTGCTTAACCCCCCTGGAGCAGTAGCCCCACCTGAAGCTGTGTGTACAGGATCAGGCAACAAAGCCCGGGTGCTTGGTGCTTCCCAAGGAAGCCTTCTCTTGAGATATCACTGCTCTTGTTTCAGCATTTCCTGTCATCCCTGATGTTTGACCAAGCCGCTGAACCCACCTTCGTATTCTCTTCCCCCCGTAAGAGAGGTGCCTGCAGATCAGTGTTCTGACAGCATTCTCAGCAGCACAAAGGCTACTTCTCTCTTTACTCCAGACAAGAGAGCCAGGGGAAAGGAGAGGTGAAGCTGGTGCTAATCATTTCCCAGACTCCCGGCCTGCCTGCTTCCCTTCACACTCCAGTTGCCGGGAATATCGCAAGAGAACCACCCTGAACAGAGATGTGACATAACCTACTATTGTCCCTGACAGCCCAGGATCCCAGCCTGGCCCAGAGCCACGGTGGAGAGAGGGAAGGAGAGGGCAGAACTTGGGCTGAATGCTGACTGCATTCCAGGCTCTGTGCTCGTTGCTTTTCATCAGACACTCTTTCCATTGTCGGACGACTACCTATCGAGTGCCCAGGAGGGCCCTGGTGCTAGAAATGTCACGGTAAACCGATAAACAAATAAACAAACAACACTAGACCCTGGCTCCATTGAGCTCACAGTCCAGTGGGGGAAAACAAATATTAAACAGATGTTCACACTAATGATTAAATAAATGAATCTTTGGTAACTGCTAGGGAAAAAAGAGGAAGAACGTCTGAGAGTACATCACGAGGGGACTTAACCTAGCTTGGGAGAATGAGATGACGTTGAAGAGAGTACCTGAAGGCTGAGCAGGATTTGTTGGGTGGAGAACGTGGGGAAACATTCCAGGCAGAGAGAATAGCTTGTACAGAGGCTTTGGACAGGAAGGGCAATGGTGTTCAGAGACACTCGGAGAAGGCCAGGATGGCTGAGGTGTGGTGCGTGACAATGGAGAACAACCCAAGAGTCAGATGGCGACAGTCGATATCCAGAACACAGATGTTTGGAGTGGAAAGAACTTAGAACTTGATTTTAAGAGTGATGGGTGGTGATTGAGGGTAAGCAGGATAATGGTATACTTATATCTGTCAGGTTTTTCAAAAGAGTACTCAGACTTTTGAGTAGAGGACAGATAGAGAAATACTGGTAGGAGTCATGACCATAATCCAGGCAAAGAATGTGGCAGACTGAACTGAGGGAGAAGCGGAAGTGATGGGGAAGAGTGGAGAGAGTTGAGTTATATTTTGGTGTCAGAATGGATGTTTGATGGTGGAAGGGATGTGTGAGGAAAAGGGAGGTATCAGTAGTGTCTGCCAGGATTTTGGCTTGTTCATCTGGGGCATGGTAATATCGTTGCTGAGGTCACCCATTTCTGAGATGGGGAAAGAAAAGAAAAGAAGATATGTAGAGAATATTATAAATTTTGTTTTTATCCTACTTAATCCTCAGTCCAATCTTCTGTGGACAAAAACATTGAAATTCAGAGTGGTTAAGAAACTTGGCCAAGGTCACAGAGTAAGTGGTCTAAATCTTGGCAGCAAGGAACTTTGTGGTTATTTCAGAGATTTGTATCATTTTGCATTCCTGCAACATGTCACAACCTACAGAACAATTTTAAATGTCATCCCATCTTTATTTTTACCAGTACAGCCCTATGAGGTATACAGTGCACATATCATTATATTCATTTCATAGGCAAAGAAATTTAAGTCATTAACTTGATCAATATCAGAGAGCTTTAGCTGGTGGGAATGGAATTGAAACTTGGGTTCTATGACTCCCCAGTTCATGCTTTTTCCACTATCCCTCACTGCTAAATTTCACAAACACTGGAGACAGATAAATTCCTTGGCCGACTGGAGTTCAGCGATTTGCTTAACCTCTAGGAGCCTCAACTTCTTCACTTGTAAAATGGATAAAATATTATCTGCCTTCATGGCTTGTCAGTGAACAACTGCATGTAAAGCATTTGCATAGTGCCCAACACAAGCAAGCACTCAATTATCTTTCCATATGAAGCTATTGCTGAGTATGCACTTCTCAGCACAAGCATCCCTTTTCCCTGAGGAAAAGCAGCAGCTCCCAAGGCTGGGGAGGACCTGAAGAATTGCTGACCAACTTTTTTCCCAAAGAGCCTCCTGTTATCTCTATCTGTGTCCTATAAGGACTTTGAGCACAGTTCCCTGTCTCTCACTGCCTCGTCCCCATTTCCACACTCAGTCAATTGCTGAGTCTTGACAAATCTTCTTTTGTAATCTCTTTCACCCTGCTCTGTTCTTCCCCATGCCCAACACTGCTCAGTGCAGACCCCATTTTCTTCTGCTAGACCCAATAACCTTTTAACTCATCTCCCAAGGGCATGCCCAATCCAGCATGGATTTTCCTGTGTTTTCTCATTGTCTACATGATAAAGCCTAGATCTCTAGTCAATGAGTCAGGTGTCTTCACAGTCACCTGCCAATCTCTCTCAAATTCACCTCCCAATGAATTTAACAGGGAGCCTTCTCTCCAACCAAAGAATCCAACCCATCATCTCATCCGTCGTGCTCAATCCCTCTGCAACACTTCTGATCACGTGGTTCCTCACTCCCAGAATACTCTGGGAGTCACTCTTTCCTTTCCAATTATCTTCTCATTTCTTCAAGGTCCCATTCAAGCATTTTCTCCTTTGTAAAGCCTCCTTTGACTCTCTAGACTAGAAATCACTTTTTCCACTGATTCTCAGAGTACTTAGTACATTTTCTAAGTCTTGAGGGCTCCGGTGACTTTTTATTCTCTGTTGCAGTCAGAATGCCCACTTGGTACATTAGGACCTTTGGACAGTCATAAATGTACAGTATCTACCTGGTATATGCTTTAAATCTATGAAAATCCAAGAAATGCACTTTTTTAAAAGACAGAATCTTGCTCTACCTCCCAGGCTGGAGTATAGGATCATAGATCATGGTAACCTTGAACTCTTGGGCTCAAGCAATCCTCTTACCTGAGCCTCCAAGATAGTTAGAAATACAGCCATGTGACACCACACCTGGCAAATGTTTTAAAAAGTTTTTGTAGAGACAGAATCTTGCTATGTTGCTCACGTTGGTCTTAAACTCCTAGCTTCAAGTGATCCTCTCACCTTGGCTTCCCAAAGAGTTGCACTTATAAGTGTGAGCCACTGCACACAGCAAAAAATGCATTTATTTATCATTCATTAGTTCAATTAACCACAAAAAAATGGATTGTCCCCCTACCAGGCACTCTGCCTGATGCTGGGGATGCCAGAATGAATGAGAACAATTCCCTGCCCTCAAGGAGCCCTGTGCAGTAGAAGACATGGTGGGAAGGCCAGGTGTTTTGGTCATGCCTGTAATCCCAGCATTTTGAGAAGCCAAGGCAAGGGGGATTGCTTGAGCCCAAGAGTTTAAGACCATCCTGGAAGACACAGCAAAACCTTGTCCCTACAAAACATAAAAAAAGTTAGCCAGGTGTGGCAGTATGGACTAGTAGTTCCATTTACCTGGGAGGCTGAGGCAGAAAGACTGCCTGAACCCAGGAGTCCAGGCTGCCATGAGCTGTGATCATCATGATTGTGCCACTGCATTCCAGCCTGGGTGACAGAGTGAGACCCTGATACAAAATAGCAACAACAGCAGCAACAACAACAAAAACATCATGAGTAAATGGATGCTTACTATCAGTGTATTGCATGCAGTAGAAATACAGGCTGCTAAGGTAATTCAATAGAAGTGACTGTTATTCAGTAAAGAGACTCCTACTCTGGAATGAGGCAATGATGGGGGTGTCGTGGGTTGAAATGTGTTCCCTGCAAAGATCCTAACTTCCAGTATCTTCAAATGTGGCCTTATTTGGAAATAGGGTATTTGCAGATCTAATAAAGTTAAGGTAAAGCCTTATTTTGGTAGGCCCTACTGACTGGTATGCCCACAAGGGAAGAGAGATTTGGAGACACATGGACATGTAGGGAAGACAGCCATGTGACAATAGAGGCAGAGAGTGCAGTGACCCAGCAGCAAGTCAAGGAACACCAAGGGTAGCCAGAAACCACCAGAAAGAAAGAAGAAGTTTTTCCTTCCTTAGAGTCTTTAGAGGAAGTATGCCCCTGCTGACACCTTTCAGATTTCTAGCCTCCAGGATTGTGGGAGGATATGTTTCTGTTGTTTACTTCTTACAGCAGCTCTAGGAAACTAATGCAGAAGGTAACTGAAGAAGGTGAGCCCTCAGTTGAGGGAAAGTCTCTTGAAATGACACTTGCCACATTACAAAGAGCACCTGGTTGTTCTGGACACAGTTAGTTGGGGAGGTGGGAAATCTGAGTTCAGGCAACAGGTGGGAAAAATGGAGGGGCGCTGGCCGTGGTGCTGACAGAGACCTTGGGTTGGCAAAGTAGCTGCGCTGAGTTGAGAGCCATGGTCCTCATTCTTCCTCCTTCTCTCTCTACTTTCCCTCTCCTCCATTCTCCTCTTCCCTCTTCTGGGATAACCAGGATTCTGCAGACCTTGATGCCCATCCCCCTGTAATATCCACCACCTGTAATATCTCTGCCTCTGGTGATCAAAGACACAACCTCTTCAGGGGGTACCTGTGATCCTTGCTTTCTCCTTCTTCCACCCTTTAAAGAAGTTTTAAATTGCCCTCCCTTGGGATTTCCTCTCATCCACTCCCTTTTGTTTCCTGTCTTCCCTTTCTCATGTAGCAAGAAAAACCAGGCCAAAGAGCTAAAAAATTAAACCCTGGCCTCCACTTTATCTTTTCTTCAGCACAGTTGTTGTTTATGAGGTTTTAAAAATAGGGATTCAGAAAGCCCTGTTATACTAACCAGTTACTATATATACATACATGTATAAATTAAATTAGTCTCCAGGGGATACCCTACTAAATATAGTGATTATGTGAATCTGAATGTTTTCAAACACCTTTCTCTTCTTGCTATATTTTCCCCTTTCTTGGAGCTGGGGATGAATCTGCTAGAAAAATCTGGGTGGAACCTTGGCTGACTGGCCCAAAGCTTTTCTTATTTAAGAATACATTTCTATAAGAGGCAGTAGAAAGCTTAGAATTTAAGGAAAAATAATGGTAGGAATGTTTACATGATGAAGTCAGAAACAATGTGGAGTGGTTGATAGAGTAGCTATAGGTTCAAACTCTGGCACCATCACTTATTAGTGGTGTGATGGTGGGAAAATACCTTACTCTCTTAGAGTCCCAGCTTCCTTATCTATGAAATGGAGGGATTAGGGCTCACTTTGCAGGATATTTTAGGACCAGGGATACATATACATGTAGGAGATAGTAGGTGCTTATAAAGTGGTGACCATTAGTGTGATTAGACTTTTCATTCTTTCTTGGCTGAGAAGTTATAAGCTGTCATGCTTTGGGGCTAAAGGGAATAGCAGTCTATAGGAGATAAGGAGGCCTATGCTAATGGGCAAAGGACCCAGACTCAGAATCACAACTGGTGTGACCTCCCATTTTACAAGTGAGAAAAGTAAGCCCCAAATCAGAAGTGACTCAGTCAAGGTCAAGGAGGTGATCACACAGCCAAGATGTCCTGGTTGTCAGTACAAATCCCCATACGAAAGCCAGTTATATCTTAGTTGACACTGTGTGACCTCTCTCTAAGGAATATCTGTGCTTTACATACGAACCTTGAGCATGTTCAAATCTTGGTTCTGTCCTTAACAGCTGTCCCTTGACTTCAGACAAGACTTAGCCTCTTTCAGCTCCAGTTTTTTTCACCTTTACAGTAGGGGTTGTCATCATGGCCTTCCAGATTTATGAGGATAAAAGGAGATAAATTTGTGGAACTATCAAGAACTGTATTCATGTAGGTGGTTGGATATGACTTCTCCTCCCAGGAAGAAAGTGTCTTTAGCAGTGAGAGGGAGGAGCATGCTTTGGGTAAGAGGGGGAAGGCACTGTCTTCTCACCCTCTATGGTTCAGGCGTGAAGGTGTGTTCTTAGAAATCCTGGCTGACCTCATAGGAAAGGTACTGGATTCTCATCATGGCCCAATATCTTGATTGTTTTGAGGCCTGAGGTCAGTTACTTTCCTCTCTTGTGTTTTTATTAATTTATTTTTAACATGTAAAGGGTAGCAGTGGTAGAGCCAGATAATTAGCATGCTCATTCTGAGGAAAGGAATTTTATTTTCTGGAGACTGAGGCAAGTAGGTGTACACTAGGATCCTCACTCCCATGTCCTTGGTGAGCCAGCTGGTGGGGGGCACCTACTCTCTCCTAAGTTTCACAGCTCACTTTGTATTCTTTAGGTGGTTGGGCCTGTGGCCTCTGGTTGGACTGAAGGGGGCACCTTGGGGACCAGCATCCTGCAGAACTAGTGACAAGCCAGCTCAGAAGAATAAAGGCTGCATTGTATTGAGCCAGGCCCTGTACACAGACACTCACCATAATGAGTCCTCATGACACCCCCAGGCTCAGTCGTATTCACTTCATTTTACAGACAAGGAAACTGGAGCCTATGCAATCACATTATTGAACCAGACCACACGGCTTCTAATAGGTTGAACTGACACATAGACCTATCTCCATGACACAAAGTCCATGCTCTTTATGCATTCCTTCCCCAATCTTTGCTGTGGTCCTTTCCTGAGCCATGTGTTCTTCCTGCTTCTTCTTTCTCTGCCTCATCAGTTCTTTTTTTCTTGTGGATGGTTGTATTCTGTTTCATAAGGATTGACTCAAAAAAACTAGACCTAGAAGAGACCTGTGGGGTCAACATCTTAATTTTAAAAAAGTATATTTATGTATTTTAATTTTTGTAGAGACAAGGTCTCTCTATGTTCCCCAGACTGGTCTGAAGCGATCCTCTTGCCTCAACCTCCCAGGTGCTGGGATTACAGATGTGAGCCACTATACCCAGCTAACATCTTCATTTTATCCATGAAGATCTTGAGGTCTAGAGAGAATCTTGACTTGCCCAGGGTTCACAAGCAGTTCAAACCAGAAACCAGGGAGGAGATACAAACATGAATTGAGCTCCTATTAAGTCCCAGGTATTATGCTTGGTGTGTTTGGTGGGCTAGCTTATGTAATCATTTAGATAATACTATTAAAGTTGATACTGTTGGCTGAGCATGGTGGCTCAAGCCTATAATCCTAGCACTTTGGGAGGCCTAGGCAAGAGAATTGCCTGAGCTCAGGGGTTTGAGACCAGCTGGGCAACTTGGTGAGACCTCATTTCTACAATAAATTAAAAAAATAAACCAGACATGGTAGCACGCACCTGTAGTTCCAGCTCCTTGGAAAGCTGAGGTGGAAAGATTTCCTGAGCCCAGAAGGTCGAGGCTGTGGTAGCCATGAGTGTGCCAATGCACTCCAGCTTGGATGACAGAGTGAGACTCCAACTCACAAAAAAAATGTTGACACTGTTATTACCATTGTCCAGATAATGAAACGAAGGCTTAGAATGGTTAAGATGTTCATTCAAGGCACACGGCAGGTGGAGTCAGAATCTCAATTTGTTTGTTTTTGCTTTAGAATCATAGCTATTTCATGCTTTTAAAATCACAACTATTTTCTATTTACTCTGCTGGGTGCTGCCTCAGTTTCTTCTGAATGATTAGTTTCTGAAACACTAAAGGTACCAAACTGAAAGACACAGATGAAAGTAAGCACAGATTTTATTTTGCCACCTTGTTTGATCTGTTCTCCTGCACAGGCCTGCATTGACTCATTAGTCAAAAACAGTCCTTTGTTAGACCACATAGCAGTAATCCATAACCCATATGTTAAAAAGAGTAGCTAATATTTATTATACATTTTCTGTAGAACTGATAGTATTCTGCTAGGTACTTCTACATGGATAATATAATTCAGTTCTTACATCAACCCTGTTATTATCCCTGTTCTACAGATGAAAAAAATGAAGGTGTAGAAAGGGTAGGTAGTGGCTCAAGGTCATCTGCTAAGAGGTGATAGAACCAGGATCCAAACTAAACAGGAAGTTCTTAACTTTGCACCTGAAGATGACCTGGTGCACTTGTGAATCACAGTACATCGTGCCCTCTCCCAGACCAACGGAAACAGGGTCAGAACATTTGTGTTTTTAAAGCTCATCAGGTGATGCTGATGCACAGTGAGGGTTAAAAATGACTGCTTTACCAACAGAGGATTCTCTATCACTCAATGATGATGCCTAGTTGAACAAGCGGTACCCATATTTCGTAAGCCCCTTGGTATTATGGAAGTTACCTTTGCCTCTGACTCACATCTTGGTGCCAGGGAGGCTAATCCTAGGTTCCTTGCTAGCAACGCTGCCCATTAAAAATGCAATTTGAGACACACACACAATTTTACATTTTATAGCCATCTGTTTTTTTAAAAAGTAAAAAGAAATAAAATTAATTTTCAAGATATATTTTATCTAACCCAATATACACAAAATATTATCATTTCAATGTGAAATACACATAAAAATAACGATGGAGGCACTGTACATTTGTATGCTTTATATTTTGGTATTAAGTCCTGGCAGTCTGGTGTATGTGTTTTATCCTTCCAGTACATCTTAATTCAGACGAGTCATATTCCAAGTTCTCGAGAGACACATGTGGCTAGTGGCTATTGCACTGGACAGAGCCACTTTAAACACTTTTCTCTGGCTCTTGGTTCCTCTCCTAACGTCTCAGATCCATGTAGACATGATAGCAACATGTCCAGGGGAGACCTTCCCTCGTAGAATTTTTGTGGCCTTCTAGGCATTAATCTATCTTGTTATCTATATGTAGCCTGTTCAATCTACAATAATCAATCTCTGATCTTCCAAGTGCCCATTGTCTTCTGAAGAAGGAGCTCACCTTGGAATCTGCACTTTGGCAGAGTGATTGGAGGCTGGTCATCTTTCTTCATGCCCCTTCCTTCCTTTGTTTTTTTAAAAAGTAAAATGTCTTGAAGGAGTGATTTGATTATATGAATCAGGAGACATTAAAAATATCCATTCCCTTTGACTAAGTAATTTTCTAGCAAAACAATCTGAAACGTGGAGAATGTTTCATGTCTAGAGGTACTTATCAGGGCATCATTTATACTATAAAATAATTGGACACCACCAGATGTTCGATGTTAATGCAATGATTTCAGGGACTGAGGGAAATCATGCAGCCGTTTAAAATAATATCAGAGAGTTATCATAAAGAGGGCTTCTTGTGTTAAAATATGAAAAGGAAAGAGCAAGCATCAAAATTGTTTATGCAGAATTATAAGTATGTAAAAATATCTCAACTTGGGATAATGGCAAGAAAATACACCAAGGAGTTTAAAGTAGTTATCGTTTGGTGGTATGATGAGGGGCAATTTTTCCCTTCTTTTTTTCTACTTTTCTGTGTTTTTTGAACTACAGTGAGTGCATATTCCTTTCATAATAAAATAGGCTTTATTATAATAAACAAACAATGTTAAGGACAAAAAACTTTAAAAAGCCATTATAAAGTTTTTGCTGTTGCTTGTTATTAGCAAATCATTTGGCTATGCCTACAGGCTCCTGGGGGAGGGGAGAGAGAGAGAGAAAAGAGGAGGATTATGGGTAAAAAGACTTCTGTCCTGCCAGGGGCAGATTTGCATTTTGCACACTGATGCATCATTTCTGACAATTTGGAAAGGCTTTCCCTGGAGCCCTGGACTGGGGCTGCTCCTTAAACAAAAAGCCAGTTTGTGAGGATGATGCCTCTTCAGTGGTGTTGGCACAACAAACTCTTTCTTCAGCCTGGGGCTGCAAAATGGATGCATTCAATGCCCTCAGGAAGGGACTGGACAAGTAGGCTGCTCAGTTGTTCCAAGTCTAAAATTAAGTATCTGAGAAGCACAACTATTTTTGAATCCTCCAAGCAGCAGTATCCTTGTCTCAGGGCACTGAGTTTGAAATTCTGAGTGCTTCCAGAGTCTACATGTCCGTTTTGGAGTCTTATAACCTTTGTGTATTCCAAGATACGCTCAGAGGAGGGAGCATTCACTGAGGCACATTATGGGAAAGGTGTTAATGTACCCATTTCATAGATGATGAAACTGAGGCTCAAAGAGGTGAAGAAAGTCACTAAAGGAGTGAAGGACATCTATGAGGTTCAAATTCAGGTCTGCTTCGCTCCAAAACTCATGCATTTTCATTGTGTGACACAGTTTGCCTCTTCTTCTCCGGTTTCCCTCTGCAGGGGCTACAGACGTGCTAAGAATGTTCTAGAAGATAGAGAACTTGGTTGCTGAGCTGGCTCCCATCTCTGACCAACTGTCCTCCTATGACCACAGACAACTAGATTGTCCCAAATAGACTCCCAACAGTAATATCATCCCAAAGTTCAGAGGAGGTTTAACTAAGGAGGGAATTCTTACAGAAAGGACATATCTTTAAGCCCTCACAGAAGATGGGAGATGGTCGGGGTTATTTAGAATTCTAAGACAAACAATCCAGCCCAAGACCACATGATGGCTCATGTGTCATCCTCTCCTGACAAGGACTGACAAAGGGTCCTGTGTATTCGACAGGTGACAGGGGTCGTCTTTCTGTAGGCAAGCACAAGACTAATGACGCTTTCAGCGGAAGATGGAGGAATAACTCAGGCAAGCTGCAAACATGCAGGCTGTCAGTGTGATTCACGGAGTAATTACAGAATAATACAGTGTAAACTATTAGGAGATAATAACAATAAGTCAGAATTGACTCATTACTGTGAAAACTTGGGGCTGACGAGCCTGCCAGTTATTAGCTAGTTCTCCAAGTCTGTAAACCAGTATAATATGAGCCAACCCTGGCAGGACTCAAAAGAGGCAGGCTTATTATCCCTTTTTACATTAAATTATGTACGCAGCAATGGGAAAATATAAATGCAAACCATTAGGGTAATATCAGCACCAGCGTCCAGGTAAAATGATAATTGTCAGGCACTTAAAACCCCCAGAAATGAGATGCACTCAGGCCACTGAGAGCTGAAAATAAATCCTGGGTAGAATGATGGGCACACCTTGTTCTGCCTAAAAGGAAAATTAAAAGCATATCAATAATGAAGGTTAGAGATGCTGAATCGCCTACTATGTGTCAGGTAATTTACATACATTCCATTCAAACTAGCTCTCGCAGAATTGTGGGTGGGAAAGTTTAGTCTGATTTGGGGTTAGAACACTGTGGTTTAGATAATTTAAGTAATACAGGCAATGTAGCAGAGTTTGTTAAATGTGGGAGATGGATTTCAACCTCAAATACAATGGGCCTTCAAAATCTAGGCATTTTCTACCATGCCAGGCTGAATCTTAGGAGGTGAAAGGGTGGATCAGTGAACCCATAAGCATGATGAATATGCAGGAGAATCTATATTTCTCTAGGGAGCTACAGAGGGAAAGTGGTATTCCCTGTGGTTACTTCAGGGTCACCAATGGGGTGGCAGAAGCAGGTCCAAGCAAAAAGGACTTCACAGCTGAGATGCTGTAGCCACAAAGGCATGAATGTGTGGATGTCCAAGGTCAGAATCATTGATCACACACTTGAGAAGCACCTATGCCATGTTAGGACTTGGGGCTATAAGGATGAATGAGAGTCAGTCCCTCCACTCAAGGAGCCCACAGTTCAGCCTTCCAGCTCCCATTCCAGACACACAAATGCTACATGAAAATAATAACCTCACCTGGTGGGGAGAGGGAACTAAGTCACAGAGTCTCTTTTAAGTAGAGGTGACATTTGAGGGAAACTTGGAGGGATGATTAAGGATCTGCGAGGAACAGAAGAGGCTGAGGTGTACAGGAGTAGCCTAAACACTGAGGTCCAAAGGTGCCTGAGAAGTCTGGGACAGGCCAATGCCAGTTTGTTGAAGCAGAGCGGAGCATACAGGGCTGGGGAGAGACATAGTGGGGTCACAGGGTGCAGGCAGACTGTGATGAGCTGTGCTCCCAGATATGCAGATATGCAATGTAGATTTGGTCTAGTGGCAGCGGGGAGCTGGTCAGGGGACCTGGTTACGACTGTGGGAAGAGATGCTCAAAGCCTAGAATGAGTTGAGGGCAGGGAGCAGGGTCCAGGATGAAACCTCAAATCAAGGTGGGCAGAGCATGGGGATAGGAGGCTGGCACTCACAGAAGGCAGGGCAGAAACAAAAAGGGAGGCTGCCCCAAAAGCGAGAGGCAGAAATCTGCATGGAGCCAGCAGGGGTGGCAATTACCAGGCTTCCTGCTGGATCAGAGCCTCCAGAACCTGGGATTTCCAGGGGCAGGTCTTGGATGTGGCCAAGCCCAGCCAGCAGTTGCATTCCTGGTGGCTGCCCCGGAGCCCTCCTGGTGTTTCGCAATACACCCAAAACCTGGGGATTCTCCATGCTTAGTTCTGCTCATAAGCCACCTCCCCCATCCAGCACCCCCACCCTGTGAAGGAGTGAGGGGCAGGGTTGGGAGTGGTCCCAGAGAGTCACAGACCTGGATCTGCTACTTGTTCTGCTTTGGGTCTTGGGTGCTTCCCTCATCCCGGACTCTGAATTATTTTGAAACTTAAAACAAGGGAGTTTAGAACCACAATATCTCCAGCATCTCCAGGTCAGTAATTTTTTTTTTTTTTTGAGTTTGAGTCTCACTCTGTTGCCCAGGTTGGAATGCAGTAGCTCGCTCCCGGCCACTGCAGCCTCGACCTGCTGGGCTCCAGCGATTCTTCCGCCTCAGCCTTCCAAGTAACTGGAACTACAGGCACACACTACCATGCCCAGCTAATGTTTTTTTACTTATTGTAGAGATGAGGTCTCGCCAAGTTGCCCAGGCGGGTCTCGAACCCTCGGGCTCAGGCAATTCACTCACCTCGGCCTCCCAAAGCGCGGGATTACAGGCTGAGCCACTGAGCTGGGCCCAAGGTCAGTCATTTATTCTACGAGTCTCTTTAAAGGTAAAGTCTCTTCAAAGGGAAAGGAAAGGGGCCATATTGGAGCCTGAAGCAAAAGGAGAAATAACTTATACTGATCCTGTCTTTATTTAAAATTTGGATCACCATGTACAACATACATTTTTGATGTTAATATTGTGTTTTCTATTTTTATTTTACTTTTTTTCTTTTAATAGAGATGGGGGTCTCACTATGTTGCCCAAGCTGATCTTGAACTCCTGGTCTCAAGTAATCCTCCTGCCTTGGCCTACCAGAGTGCTAGGATTACAGGCATGAGTCACCACACCCAGTATAATTTTGGGTTTTTTTTTTTTAAGTACTGCATTGGCTGGGCTCGGTGGCTCAGCCTGTAATCCCAGAATTTTGGAAAGCTGAGGTGAGTGGATTACCTGGGCCTGTGAGTTCAAGACCAGCCTGGGCAACTTGGCAAGACCTCGTCTTTACAATAAATCAACAACTAGCCAGATGTGGTAGTGCCCGCCTGTAGTTCCCGCTACTTGGAAGGCTGAGGCGGAAGTATTGCCAGAGCCCAGCAGGTCAACACTAGGGTGGCCGTGAGTATGCCACTGCAATCCAGCCTGGGTGACTACCATATGCAAGGTGATTTACAGCCAGGTGTGGTGACTCACACCTATAATCCCAGCACTTTGTGAGGTGGAGGCGAGAGGATTATGTGAGCTTAGGGTTTCAAGACCAGTCAGAGTAACATGGCGAGACCTCATCTCTATAATAAACCAAAACATCAGCAGTGCATGTTGGCACATGCCTGTGGTTCCAACTACTTGGAAGAATGAGGTAGAAGGATCACCTGAGCTCAGCAGGTTGAGGCTGTGGTGGCCATGAGCGTGCCACTGCACTCCAGCCTGGACAACAGAGTGAGACTCCAACTAAAAAAAAAGTGATTTACAGAGATTCCCCAGTCCCTGGTTGATCCTCCCAAGAGCTGTGGGGAGAGGGCATCATTAGTCCCAATCTACAGATGAAAACAGTGAAACCCAAAGAAGCTGAGTTGCTCAAGGTTGATCATGTCTGGCAGTGATCAGTATTTTCCAAGGTTCTTTCAGAGAGCTGCCCTCTCTCTCTCACTAACTGGCTAGAATCTGACTGAGTCTACAAAGCCAGGCTCACTTTTGGTGTGGCATGACCTGCTAGATAGGAGGTGGAAGGGCAACTATTGACTGACACCAAAAGGAGCTGGAGGCTCAGATTTGTCAAAAGGTTCATGGAACAGAGAACCAGGAAATCTCTGAATCTACACACATGGCCTTAGTTCTTGAGGCAGAAATATTCCTAGAGCAGAGAAGGGTGATTCATCAGGATGCCTGGGCTGGATGGAAATATCTCCTGAGAATTTCCAGCATCCTTTCTTCTAATTTCGGTTCTCCAGGCAACCTCCAGAGCTGGCTTTTTGCTCCTGTAAGTGCTCATATGTAAGTGGCTCACTCCTGTAATCCTGATTCTTTGGGAGGCTGAGGTGGAAGAATCACTTGAGCCCAGGAGTTTGGGACCAGCCTGGGAAACATAGCAAAATCCTGTCCCTACACAAAATAAAAAATAGGCTGCGCATGGTAGGATGCATCTGTAGTCCCAGCTACATAGGAGGCTGAAGCAGGAAGATTGCTTAAACCCAGGAGTTGAAGGTTACAGTGAACTATGATCATGTCACTGCACTCCAGCTTAAGCAATAGAATTCGACCCTGTGTCAATACATAAATGGCTGGGTGTAGTGCCTCACGCCTATAATCCTAACACTTTGGGAGGTAGAGGCAAGAGAATTGCGTGAGCCCAGGCTTCAAGACCAGCCTGGGCAACTTGGTGAGACCTCGTCTCTACAATAAGTCAAAAATTAGCTGTACGTGGTGGCAAGAGCCTGTAGTTCCAGTTACTTGGAAGGTTGAGGTGGAAGGATCATCTGAGCCCAGCAGGTCAAGGTTGCAGTGGCTATGAGCATGCCACTGCACTCCAGTCTGGGTGACAGAGTAAGACTCTGACTCAAAAAAATAAAAATAAAAAATAAATAAATACTAAAAACAAATAAATAAAATTTCTAAGATTGTAAATTATATTTTTACCATAATAAAAAAATTAAATTAATAAGAAGAAAAGAAAAAAGCCTCTACAAGGGACAATAATGAATAAAATGTTGAGAAACACTGGGCGAGAGCATGGGTACTGGGGGGAGTCAGGGTACACCTAGAGATGAGTCTGGAAGAGTGAACAAGGCAGGCCCTGCAAGAACTTGCATCTCATGTTTAGTAGACTGAGGTTCAATGCTATAGGTCTGGGCTCAGTAAACTTTTTCTGTAAGTATTTTTGGTTTTATGGTCCATGTGTTCTACTCTGCTCTCCTGCTATACAGCAAAGCAACCCTTGGCAATGTGCAAATGAATGGCGAGGTGGTGTTCCAATAAAACTTTATTTAGAAAAACACAGACGCTGCTGCCTTTGGTCTGTGGTCCATAGTTTGCCTACCTCTGCTATGCCTTGAGAAAAGTTCACTCAAGGGATTTAATTTATATTTTAATGAGCCATTTGGCATCTATGCCAAGACCAGATTGGAGAGAGTAGTACACAAAAAGGGCCTAGCACAGAGCCTTGACCTCAGAAAGGTGAGGGCTCTTTCCTCATTCCAGGCAGTGTCTTCTGAGCGGGAGTGGAATAAATTTGTCTCTCTGGGGCTGCTTCCTCTTTCTGACCTTGTACAAACTCAAGGCTCTGATGACTCCCTGGTTCCCAACATCCCTGGAAGGTAGGCACGGTGCCTCTTTGACATCTTTTTAGCTGCAGCAAGAAGAGAGAAAGCCAAATTTGGCAGTGGTGACACTTGGATGAATATCTAATATTTTGCTGTAGGTCATTTGTTAGCAAATCCACCCCCTGCATCCTGTCACCTCCCACACCCCCCTGCATTTCATAGCTTTGATTCATTAACTCCAACTGCTGGAATTACAGGTAACACTCAGAGTTGCATTTTGAGCAGACAAGGATGACTGCTTTAAAAGTGGCCCCTCTAAAAAGGTTAATATTATAAATGCATCTTAAATGCGTAATACATAACCAATTGCCACAAATATGGAAATGTCAGCAGCGTTCAAACTCAAAGAGCAGGAAAAAAACAGGTCACCTTTGCTCTCTGAATGCTGTGTTTTATAAAGGCCGACACTACTAAGTCAGACTTCAGCTGGGCTGGAGAAATGCCTTCAGCTTCCCTGGGGACAAGTGGGCCATATCTGGAAGTTGGAGTGAGCCAAGAAGGAAAAGACCCCCACAGGGGATTGGGGATAGTATTTTGAGGGGCCAGTCTCTTAACTGGCCAGGATGTTGGTTTCCTCAGATGCAAAGTAGGGATAATAATTATCCTTGTTCTACTCACCTCACCTAGAAAGTCCAGAAAATTCCTAACTATGAATCTCCCATAAACGCTGGAAACTACTATTTTTCTAGCACCTAGGTCAGTGCTTGGCACACAGCAAGTGCTCAGTAAGTGCTCACTGAATGGCTGCATCACCTCTTTCCTTCCATTGTTTTTCTTCTCATGGGCTTTAGGTTGGTTAACATGAGTTTAGACATATACTAAAATATCAGGTATGACTTTCCTTAGATGTACATGTGTTTTTTGGAAGATGACGTCAGAGAGCAGATCCTAAGATTTGAAGGAATAAATTTTGAATAAGAGAATTTCAAGTATATCAATGGTCTAGGGAGGGAGGTGTTTATGATCCTCAAATTAGACTGCAGAGGGGGCTCCTGCTTCACCAAACAGGCCCTGTGTATGTGAGTATATGTGTGCTGGGGAAGTAGGGGTGTAAATGCTTGCGTGTGAATGAGTATGTGCACATGTGTATGCATAGATGTGCCAAGGTCAGGACTAGGCTGAGGCATGTGAGGTGCCCAGGGAGTGTTACTTAAGGAGGAACCCACTCTTAGGTGCCGACCCTGCACTCACATTAGCCTGAGAGTTAGTGCCTTCTGGAATACTGTCTTGAACCTCATACACCTCAGCCCAGTCTCAGACTTGGGAGAGTCACTTGTGTGTAGGGAAGGGACATCGTTTAAATGCAGTTAGCAAGGAAGAGCCAAGGCCCAAGTCCTGCAGGGTCTTCCAAAGCCAAGATGAATTGTCTTAAACTGTGGATTTGCAGAGAACCTGCAGGTCATCCAATCCAGTGGTAATCAAATGTTAGTGTGCATCAGAATCACCTGAGGAGAGCTTGTGAAATCTCAAGATTCCCAGGCCCTAACCCCCAGATTCTGACTTGGTAGGTCAGGACTGAGGGACCTGGAACTTGCATATTTAATACACACATGCTCTCCCCATTCCGGGTACTTCTGATGTGGGCTGTCCAGGATCAACCACGGAAGAACTCTTATAATTAGGTAGCCACATAATTCATCATCTAATCCAGGCCACTTTGAGGAATGAAATAAATTTGTGATAGTTTAAATCAGAGGTTGGCCATCAATGCCTGTTTTATCAATAAAGTTTTATTGGAACACAGCCATGCCCATTTGTTTATATATTATCTGTGGTTGCTTCTAAACTATAACGTCAGAGTTGAGCAGTTGCAGCAGAGACTTTATGATTTGCAAAGCATAAAATATTTACTATTTTATAGTAACCTCATCAACCACTGATTTGGATTATTGTTCAGCAAATATTTACCTCCATACCTAGACATAGGTATCTTAACTATAGTCTAATTTTCTTCCTTTCACTTGGAAAGATGGTGAGACCCAGAGAGGTTAGGATTTGAGCAGGCATATTTTGGATGATGCCTAGATGTCTCATTCTCAATTGGGTTGTGGATACACAGTTGAGCAACCTCTAAAAAGTGGTGCCTAGTGGCCTTGGGATAACCTGGAGCAGGATCAAGGGAAGATGGGGTTAAGTTAAGGGTTTGCCCTGACTGATAATGCTCCTTCACCATCCTCAGACTGGCATCTCTTGAGATGAATGCTCCCCACCCACTCCTGAACAAATAAATAGCAGAAAAATGCAACCAAAGGGAAGTCGCACCAAGAATAATTATACAGTAGTCATATATTTTGATTCAAACTTAATGTTGCTTAGCAAAAGAAAATGTGCTGTGAATAAACAGAGATCAATTCATGCCACCATCAAGTGGTAAGTGAAGAAGATGACCTTAGATCTCCCCGGGAACTGCAGTGATGCCACCCACATAGTGTGGAAGGACAAGGGCCCTTCCTGGAAGTTTTTCATGAGGAAGTTACTGGAAGGGAAGGGGCCAGTTGTGAAATTTTTACTCAAGTGCTAGGGATTTAAACTATGAATTGACTTTTTTGTGGAGAGGCATATGCATGCGTGTGTGTGTACACATGTGGTGTGTGTTGATGGGCACATTTGTACAGGTTTATGTGTGTGTTTATGTTGGCTAAGTGTGGTTCTTGTGTGTTTATTTCTGCATGTAGTCACATGTACATACATGTGTATGATTGTGTGTGTGCGTTGCTTGTTATCTGAGATTATCAGGGTCCCTCTTTTTGGTGCTGTACTACCTGACCACTTCTGGAGGAATCAAATGACTGTCCTAGTTTCCACTGACTGATTAAATTCATATTAGTACTGTGAGAGATCATTAACTCTCAACCCAGCCTGCTTGGGCCAGGAAAATTGCAGCTCAGGTTTGGGGCTTGCAGACATGGAGGTGACTTTCCTTGATGCAGGAAGCCTCATCTGATCACTTTTGCTTATCTGAGGATGGTGGAGCTTCTGGGCAAAGTTCACACCATCTCCACAGCTCCCCTCTGCTCTGCCTCATTGTTTTCAGATCGGGCCTGCCTTGTTGGTTTATACCCATGATGCTGGCCCATCATCTCCTTTTTGGGGGCCAGAATAGAGCTGTGGGGTGGGCAGGGCAAGGCAGAGTTCTGAGGACCAGGTTGGATGGACCTGTGGTGCTATTTAGAAGGACCAGAAGGGCATATATCCTAGGTATATGTAAATTTTAGTGAAATTGGTGAGCCAAAGTCACACACCCAGAAGTAGCTTCAAGCAACAGGTCTGAGGGGTAAAAGGGAGTCTGAGACTGGTCAGGACCCAGGGGTGAGCCATCTGAATAGGGGCAGGGAAAAGGGCAAAGCAGGTAAGACAAGATGCTGTGAGCACCTTGGAGGAACCAGATTCTCAGAAGGATTTTGTCCAAGTGACTCAGGGCCAGGGTGGCCTGCTTACATGCCCAGGGCTAGAGCTGGTTCTTCTAAAGGGCTATTCCTCCAGGAAACTTTTCCTAATAAAGCCCACTCACTCAGAGGAACCCTGCTCTCTCTCTTATCCTCTCAGTGCAGTTCTGTGATTCCTAACAGATTCCACTGGCTTCCCCAAGAATCTGTCCAACTTCCCTGGACATTTCCTCTCCACTGAACATTAGCTGCCTATGGCTGAGCTCCTCCCTGACACTTATTATTGGTGACCTCATCTTATGACTGATTTTTGCATGTGTCCAAATCTAATCTCTCTGGTGAGATCAAGAGATCCCCTGGCACAGGGTGGAGTCTACTGCTTCTTGTTGTCTTTCTATGCTGCTCACTAGTATGTATTCAAGTATCTCTTCTGACTGGTGGGTTGATGTGGCTGTCAGTATCATAAAGTCTTTTGCACAGGAAAGACAATCAGCCTCTGCCTGATTTTTTTCCCCTCTGCATTCTCCAGTTCTCCAGTCTCCAAATCCCATGTCCACCTCTACCCCATGGCCCACAGGATCAATGCTGCCTAATCCTGAATCAGGCCCCTCTTCTCATCACCACCAACTGCACCATTCCCCACATGCTCATCCAGATGTGATTTGGTTTCTTCTCCATGTGAAGGTCATGGGTGAATCTCCGTAGATGCCTCTGAAAGGTTGTTGTGCCTTTGCCCACACTTTGCTCCCTGTACCTGGACCATCTTTGCCTTTTTTTGTCTCATAAATGTTCACCTTTCTTCAAGGCTTGGATTTGCCATCACCTCCTCTTTGAAGCCTTCCCAGATTCCTCCATGCTGAGTCTTGTGCTCTAGCCTCTGATTTCCTCTGGAATCTGATTTATGCCTCGTGGAAGCACTTAGCACATCATGGTGTCAACATTAGGTTGGATGTCCAACATCCCCAGCAGATCATTAGTTCCTCCAGGCCAGGACCATGCCCCAATCATCTTTATAATTCCCTATCCCCATCCCCAGCGCCTGATACAAGGTGGATTCTCTGTAAACATTTTGAACAGGTCCTTGGATCAGCTGCTAGAGAAGGAGGCTGGCCCCACCCTGAAGCAGGTGGAGCAGGTGCTAGTTATCAGATGGTCACTGGCAGGGATGTCAGGGCTGGATTTGGACAGTGAGAACTGTCCCTGCAGTAGTGCCCAGGTGCATGCTGGCCAGCAGTTGACTGTCACTGTTACCTGGCTAACAAGGAGTGCAAGGAAGACCTGAAGCAGAAAGTAGGTTCCTAAGACACAGTTAGAGGCAGCTGCTCATTGGGAAAGAGTCTGGTCAGAACAGCTGAGTTAGAATCTTGAATCTGGCCATTTACCAGGGCATAGCCCTGAGACAAGGAGTTACTCTCTCTCAGTTTCCTTGTCCATAAATTGGGGCTAAAATATCCCTGTCTTGTACGATTGGGATGAGAGTTGAATAAGATAATGTGCTGAAGCAATGTTCACAGGGCTTCCTTGACTGCAGCATGTCTCTCTCTGGTCTCTCCTTCCACCCAACCCCTTTCACACATTTTTTTCATGTTATTAACCCACTACTTCAGGAATATATGTGTTATTTGTGTTTGATGGGTCGATTGGGCAGTCTTTGAGAACAGAGACCATTTCCCAGCTCTGTATTCTTGGTACTTGGCACATATAGGTACGAACACACATGTTGAATGAGTGAAATAGCTTGCTGGTTGGGGAAGACATGCTGCTATGTATGTAGCAAAACCTTGTTTCTTCTGGGCTGAGGACAGCAGCTTGAATTAGCAAACCTAAAGAATGTTTCTAAAGTAAAACAACAGCAACTAAAAAGTTAAAAAAAAAACAAAAAACTTTCTAATTTATGAACCTCAGGAACACCTGACTACCAAAGTGTTTCCAGATAGAAGTCTTGCAGGGGAGGCTGTCATGTATAGATAAAGCTCATTTGGAATTAGTAAGTATCCATTTGCATTCAAATGCAGCAAGGTGCTCCTGTTCTTAAAAAGAATCTGTTCTCTAGAGTAGGTTAAGCATGGCCCTTGCAATGTTGGAGATAAGTGAATTGCTTTTCTTGGTAACATTCTTTCCTGCATCCCTCCCACAAGCATTTGGTGAGGTCTTCTTGAGTGCCAGGTACTATTCCAGGCACTGAGAACAAAGGAGTGAGCAAGGCAAAGCCCCCGTTCTCATACATATTATGATCCAGAGAGAAGAGATGATCAATAAACACATGAATAAGAAAAATATGAATGGAAAATAAGGAACAGAAATTGAAAACAGAGTGATGTGCTCATGAGCTATTTTGTGGCTACTTTTCATTGGATGGTCAGACCTGGGGGAGAGGGAATCCCAAACAGAAAGAAAAACCATACAGAGGCTATGAGGTGGAAACAGATTGACATTCTCAAGTAGTGGACAAGGGAGGAGAGGGACACAAAGGAAGCTGGAGATAAAAGCAAAGGCTGGATCACATAGGGTGTTATAATCCCTGGAGAAAGAGTTTGGATTTTGTTCCAAGCACGACAGGCAGGTTTAAGCATGGGGGTGGCATGACCTGACATGTCTTTTAAAAAATTTCTATGGCTCTTGCATGGAGGCAAGGAATGGAAGGGGCCAAGAATGGAAGCCAGAGAGCAGTTGGGAGATTATTCCAGTAGTACAATGAGAAGTGACGGTGGCTTACAGTAAGATGTGAGCAATAGAGATGGAAACATGGAGACACGTATGTACATTTTCCAGTGTGTTTTGGAAGTGGAGTCAATGGCCTTTGTTGAATAATTGGCTAGGGAGAGGGCAGTGAGTTAAAGAGAGGGATGAAAGGGAACTCCAAGATATTTGTCTTGTGGCAGGGTGAACAGAGGTGATGTTTTCTGAGATACGGAACCCCCATAATTTGGGATTTTGTGTGTGTGTGTAAATGCATGTGTGCATACACATATGTGCACATGTGCCTGTGTGGTGGAGAATGAAGTGTTTGGGGATCGAGAGTTTTGCTCTAGGCATGTCAAGTTTGGGATACCTGATAGATGTCCATGCAGAGATGTCAAGTAGGCTGCTGGACATTTGCAACTTGAGCTCTGAGAAGTGATTCAAGTTGGAAATATAGACCTTAGAGTCATTGCATATACGAGGAAGGAACTAAAAAAACATGAAATTATCTTTTGGAGGGTGGGTCCCTTATAGCACAGGCTTCCCCTGCTAGGTAAGTGTTCTAGGAACCCATAGGCATCAGTGTATCAGCTGGCATTATTGTGAGAGGCTGCATTCAGTTTCGATGAATTTTTTTTTGGCGATTCTTTTAACACATTTACCCATTTCATGATGAGTGATTTACACGAACAACCTGCCAACACAGCGCTGAGGGTTCAGCAGTTTTTGACCCAAAGTAGCAAGACCTCCATGCCCCACCCTCCCTATTCACTGGATCTTACCCCAAGCAACTTTTTGTTTGTTTCCCCACATGAAAAAGGTCCTCAAAGGGAAACATTTTGCTGATGTGGAAGATGTGAAACAAACAACTGCAGAAGCACTAGGAGGCATTAAAATTGACAAGTTCAAAAATTGTTTTGGAAACAAAACAAAACAAAACAAAAACCAAAAACTGTTTTGAGCTGTGGAAAAAGCATCTTGATAGGTGTAGACAAAGAGTACTTTGAAGGTGACTGAAGTTTAAACATGTAAGAATAAATACAAAAATTTTTATAAATAAATTCTGTGGGTTTTTTTGCTCTCCTCCCCCACCCCCATAGATTACCAAGGGAGAGGAATGTAGATAAAGAAGAGAAAGGCCAGGGACAGAGCCCTGAAGTACTCCAATACTTAGAATTTCAGCAAAGAAGGAGGAACTTACAAAGTCAAGACAGAGGAGCCAAATTAGTGGGAGTGCAACCTGAAAGCCAAGGGAGAGAAGTGTTCCAGGAAAGAAGGATGTGGGGTGCAAACATGGACAGGTAGAGACACCTTTTTTAAATAGGAAGTTTTGCTGTGAAGAGGAACAGAGACACGGTGAGCTGCTGAAGAATTAAATAGGGTATATGTGCTTCAGACAGAAGATTCAGGGACGTTTTTGTATGTTGAAGGAAATTATGCTAGAGGAAGGGAGAAATGGGAGGTGGGATTACAGAATCCAGCTCTTTGGGAAGAAAAGATGAATGGAATTCAAAGCACGAGAGCAGAGGTGGCCTTTGAAAGAAGTAGGGCCACTTCATCTATAGAAACAAGAGAAAGGCAGAGAAGGGTTCAGACGAGCATCTTTGTAGTATGGAAATCTTAGATTGTTGATCTAATTGCATTCAAGTACGTGATAAGGACTGTTGTCTATGAGTATGTATGAGTATTTTAGGGGGAGAATATAGGAGTTTGGAGTGGAGAATAAAAGGTGTAAAACAGTCATCTCGAATAATAGGCAAGTGAACCTATGAGGAGAGTGTTGTAAGATTGCCAGGCAACACTGAATGCCAGTTTGAGACTTCTGGCCATGAATTTCAAGTTAGACATATAAATGTGTGTTTTTCTCTGGCAACTTGCAGCAGATAAGCACAGATCTATTTGTGCTCTAGGCCTGCCATGTGAGGTAAAAAGAGGTAGAGGTGGTAAAGGAATTCAAGATGATTTGTAGAGAGTGTTGATAAGGACAAAGGATGTGCTCCAAGGAAGAGAAGGGTCTTGGGGGTGAGATGTGTAGGGGTCCTCAGTTTAGAAACCTTGATGAAGTTCCAGAATTTCTGGAACACAAACATTGGAGTGGGCGGGCTGGTAGGATAGGAAGTTGTCATCAGATTGAATGCCTAAAGTCAAGATTTTTCCAAAGGTGATGTAGCCATCGGCAATGATAAGCTCAACTTACAGCCATAGAGATGGGTAGCTGTGGCAAGATGAGTGAAAGTGGATTATTGGAGGAATAAAAAAACCTGAGAGACCAAAGCTTGGATGGACCTTCCATGTGGATTTGAAAGTCACTATGAATGATGATAGAAGTGTCAGCACCCAGTGAGACAGGCAGATGGGTGTCTGATCAAGGTAGAAGCAACAAGGAGATCTCGGTGGTAGCAAATAAAGACTGATGATACTAACTTCCAAGGAACTCTGTGTGTGCATGTGTGCAGGCACTTGAGAAGTGGCTAGGAGGCAGCAAATGGGAGCAAGCAGGAAAAGAGCTACCCCACTTTGGCCCTGAACTATAGGTGCATAAGAGTAAAACATAGCTCCACTCAAGAGCTGCAAGTGACACTGTTGTCTGGAATGGGTTTCAGGAAAGTGAAAGAAATATTTAGGGGAGGGCTATAGTTTTGGGGTGTTTGCTGCCCCTAGATCATGAGCTCCAGAGGGGATAACAGAAAGGGGGGGAGGGCTTAAGACATTGGGTGAGATTAAGACATGCCCAGAGCAGTGAAGGGATAAGGCTCTATGATGATGGGTGCGTGGGCAGTAGTGGGGACCCAAGTTAAATAGAGGGGCAGTTCCCATAGGATTGGGCCCAAGAGTTCTTTGGGAGAAGATGGGTTCAAGCTGGCCTCTTCTCTCCTAAGGTTGCATGATGGTAAAGGGTCAAAGCTTACATGGCAAAAATGAACTAGACCTAGAGCAGGGATCTCATGTGTCCCCAGGCCAGACCACATAGGTCAATAAAAGAAGCAGGCCGGCACAGACTGTGGGAAAGCAGATTAGTGCTTTTTAATCTCTGATATCCAAAGAAATCCACCAGGATCCTGTTCAAATGCAGATTCTGTTTCAGTAGCTCTGGGGGTAAAGCCTGAGATTCTGCATTTCTGAAGCTTCCAGGTGATGCTCTTGCTGTGGGTCCAGAGACCACACTTTGAGTAGCCAGGACTGGAGAGTCCATGGTCTGCTAAAGGCAGCAGCTGCTCCTCACTTGGACCTATTGTCATATGAAAGGGAAGACTCACTATTGTTTTCTCTTTTGATTTTTAAAGAGAAGACAGAAATCTGGATTTTTATGTAAAATCATTCCATTTAAAAATATTGACAATTTTAAAAAAGTATTGTAAAACAAACACTGTATAGACCAAACAAAATGCCCGTGTGTGAGAGGATAACTTCTGTTTAAGGCACATTAGATTGTGATTTCTGATGGTGAAGGGTTGGGGCAGAGTAGGAAGTGGGGGAGCACTGGACCAGGAATCAGTTATTATGGGACACAGAATTGGCTCTCTCTCTGGCATGAAAGGTTACCATTCAACTTAAAGTCTAAAAGCAGTTTTCCAGGTTCACACCATAATCCCAGTACTTTGAGGGGTGGAGGCAAGAGGATTGCCTGAGCCCAGGGGTTCGAGACCAGCTGGGGCAACCTGACGAGACCACATCTCTACAATAAAAATAAATAAATAAATAAATAAATAAATAAATAAATAAATTAGCCGGGCATTGTGGTGCGCTCTTATGGTTCCAGCTACTTGGAAGGCTGAGGTGGAAGGATTGTCTGAGCCCAGCAGATGGAGGCTGCAGTGGCAGTGAGTGTGCCAGGGTACTCCAGCCTGGGCAAAGTTTTCCAGGCATCCGGGCTGATGTCCTGCCAGGCTGCATTCATTCTCACCTCTGCAAGAAAGTTGTTCTTTCTTCTTTCTTTACCTAGAATATCCTCTTTCCCCCTCCATCCCAATGCATCCCACTGGCTTTCAAACGGTTTAGGCGGTAGAGCTCTTGAAAATCTCAGTTTTCCTTGTGAAATGCTATGAAATATTGGTATATTTAATTCCATCACTCATACCAGGAACGATTTTTCTAGCAGGAAATATGACTGTATTATATTCACACAAGTCTCTGCAACTCAAAAAGAAAATAATCACACATAAAATATTTTGAAGAAAACACATTCCTGGTTTCCCATTAGCATTTATTTCCACTTGTCTCATTCTCTGTGTCACCTACAGCACTCACTAGCAGACGAGTGGTAGCAGGTACTCAAAGTTTAAGAGCAATTTATGAAAAAAAAGCCACCTCAATATAGAAAAAATATCTATTCATTAAGCTAATGTGTTCTGGGAATTGGGACTTATTTTATTCCATTTTAGTGGTGAAAACTCTCTATCCTCCTTATGGAATGATAGTGTTGCAAGAAAGATTTGGGCTGAAAATTTGCCCAAATCTGAGAATGTGCCCATTCTTCAAAGTCTTGTGAAGACCCATCTTCTCTGATGAGTCTGCTTGGCCTTGCCTGCTGTTTGTCAGCATCCTTATTACCGAGTTGCTGTGCCCCAAACATACAGTTAATTCCTAACTACATGTCGTCTTAGGTCAGTGTTTCACGTGTCTGTCTTGCTGTCTGACTGTAAGCTTGTGCAAGCTGGGACTATGTCTTGCCTCTCTGCTGGGCCAGCAAAGAGCAGCCTCAAGAAATAACTAATTGCTAACTTCTCTCTGCATCTCAGAACCTCTGCAAACCTTAATCTTCTATGAGTCACAGAAAAACGAAGAATCTGATTACTTTATAGCCTCTCACTGAAAAAAACAAAAAACACTCGTAGGAGATAGCACCATAATATAGGTTGGGCTATATATATATTTTTTGAGTTGGAGTCTCACTTTCGCCCAGACTGGAGTGCAGTGGCTGCTCCCGGCCACCGCAGCCTGCTGGGCTCAGGCGATCCTTCCGCCTCAGCCTTCCAAGTAGCTGGAACTACAGGCGCGCGCTACCACGCCCGGCTAGTTTTTGATTTATTGTAGAGATGAGGTCTCACCAAGTTGCCCAGGCGGGTCTCGAACCCGTGGGCTCAGGCAATCCACTCACCTCGGCCTCCCAAAGGGGTGGGATTACAGGCTGAGCCACCGAGCCCGGCTGGGTTTTATTTTTTAACCACTCATCAAGAGCTTACTACCTGCCATGAATATTTACACATTTAATTTAACAGATTGAGAAATGCTCCTACCTATAAGAAAATGAAGATGATGAGAGACCAGGGGTCTGCAAGCTACAATCTGAGGACCAAGTCTGAACTGCTCTGTGTATTTTCTTTTCTTTTTGAGTTGGGGTCTCCCTCTGTCGCCCAAGCTGGAGTGCCGTGGCACGATCGTGGCTCATTGCAGCCTCAACCGCCTGGGCTCAGGCAGTCCTCCCCTCTCAACCTCCTGAGTAGCTGGGACTACAGGTGTGTGCCACCATGCCTGGCTCATTTTTCTAGAGACCGGGTCCTGCTATGTTGCCCAGGTTGGTCTTGAATGCCTGGCCTCAAGTGATCCTCCTGCTCTGGCCTCCCAAAGTTCTGGGATTACGACATGAGCCACCACGCCCGGCCCCTTCCTCCTGCTTACCCTTTGTATGTCTCTGTTTATTTGCCCCGAGAGCTGCTTCTACTTACCAGCTCCAGACATAGCCGATCGCCCAAGCCCGGCAAGTGAGGCAGGAGGGAGACCAACAGTAACAAGTTAGACGGGGTGACAGGTCACCATTCTGGCTTTGACACTGGAGAATAAGGACAGGTGGCTATGACAGGGCCGTCAGGAAGGGACTCTTGGAGAAATTGAAAATGTGGAAGGGTGGGAGATCCCCAGAAGAGCTGGGAAGGACGGAGTACAGGGAGGTGGGAACGGCACGTGCAAAGGCCCTGCGGCTGGCCTGTGGCCATGGCTTTTGAGGATCAAGCAAGGAGCTGAGAGTGAAGGTGACAGCGACCAGTCCACGCAGGTGGCAGGCCCGAGGGGAGCTGGGATTGTGTCCCCAGAGCTGGGATTGTGTCCCCAGCCTGGCAGGAGCCATGGGAAGGTGTTGAGGCTGGAAGCATCCACAGATGACACATGCAGCCGTGACCGAAAAGTGACGTACCCCGCTCGTCGAGGGGGAGGGGGCAGGGGGTGCCCCGTCTGGGCCTCCCCAAGCAGAGGCCTGGCCTACTGCGCTCTGGCCGCGTAGCTGGTGACCCAGCGTTTTTCCTCGAAAGAATCCGCCGGGCTCCCGGAGTCCCCAGGCTGTGGGACGGAGCTAAATTTAAAGGCCTGCTAATTGGAGCAACGGATCTGCCTGAGGCCAGGCTAGGCCAGGAGCGGCTTCCACAGGCCCTGGCGGCTAGGGGGTCCCCACAACCAGTCGCCGCTCCCCCAGCCTCCCGGCCTGGCCTTCAGAGTCAGAAAGTTCAGCGACAGGCAAGTCAGCCTCTGTTTTTTCTGTGCACCAGCGCCTTGCTGGAGGGTGAGCGTCCTGGGGCAAGCCCCATCCCCCCCGAGCCTCGGTTTCCCATCTGCCAAATGGGTACAATGAGAGCGCTCACCTCACAGGCCATAGACACTGCCCATCATCCCTCCCCCCAGTATCCACCAGCTTAAAAATGTTTTTGAGGCCAGGCACAGTGGCTCACGCCTGTCCTCCCTGCCCCCACATTGAGGCTGAAGCGGGAGGATCGATTGAGTACAGGAGTCCAAGACCAGCTGGGCAACACAGCGAGAGCCCATCTCTACAGAAAATTTAAAAATGAGCCAGGTATGGTCGTGTGTGCCTGGAGTCCCAGCTACTCGGGAGGCTGAGGCGGGAGATCTCTTGAGCCCGGAGTTCGAGGCTGTGGTGAGCTATGATCGTGCCACCGCACTCCAGCTAGCGTCAAAGCTGGATTCTCTTTGAAAAATTAAAAAGAAAAAGAAAAAGCCAGGGGTGGTGGCCCAAGCCTGTCACCCCAGCACTTTGGGAGGCTGAGGCAAGAGGATTGTCTGAGCCCAGGGGCTTGAGACCAGCCAGGGCAACTTGGCAAGACCTCATCTCTACAATAAATAAAAAAATTAGCCGGGCTTGGTGGTGCATGCCTGTGGTTCCAGCTACTTGGAAGGCTGAGGTGGACGGATGGCCTGAACCCAGCAGGTCAAGGCTGCGGTGGCTGTGAGCGTGCCGCTGCAATCC
>CAUYQG010095976.1:0-11720 GCA_963574415.1 Tarsius wallacei
GGAAGGCTCCAACTCCCCAAATGAGTAAGTGGGATGATGTTAAGTAATTTATCTATACATGAAGCCCTTGATTTTCGACATGTGTTCTACCAATTGGGAACATAAAAACGATATTATGATTTTCAAATGAGAACAATTACACATCCTAGAAAATGCCATCTCATCGTTTTATGGTCTCATGTCTGAGCTAGGCACTCCGCCGTTATTTATCACTAGTTATTGCATTGCTCTACTACGCGACCACCAAGTGGCTCACAGGTCCATGTGAAGAATGGTGTTGTTGAGGGGACTTGGTGTTGTCTCCGTATGCACAGACGTCATGCAATAGCAAAAGATAGCTTAGTGTTGAAAAGAGGGGCCCAAACTACTGAAATCACTCATATGCTTCCTCACATCACCATGGTTACTATATTTGCATGCCCATTATGTTAACACTTGGGTTGCTGTGAACTGACAAATTATCCTGTGAACTAAGTTTTCTAGTACTTCAATATTTCTTCCATTTTTCCTGTGCACCATGTCCTAAATAAGGGCTGATACAGCATCCTCAGAGGTGAAATATGCTGCCTTCTATACCCCCAAACAGTTACAAAACGTTGGGCTTCCATCTTCTTGGTGAGTAGTGCAGTAAGAAATAGTTTGTCCTTTATAGATGTTCCATCATGTTCTAAGCCACTGAACTCCTAAATTTCACTGTTGGGCTGCTCTGATTCTTTGTCGTTTGAGAGAGACTCGGACTCATTTGTTTTTTTCTACATTGATACTCTTGTTCCAGCACCATTATTTTCTACATTAAATTATGCTGGTAAATTTAAGTTTTAAAAATCAGCTGACTATATATGCATGCAGACATTTCTGAGTTATATTCTTTTTATTTAAATATGTGTCCTTAGGTCAATGCTTCAGTCCCTTATTGCAGTATCTAATGTCTTGAAATCAGGTAATTCAAGTACTCCAACATTTCTCTTATTTTTTAAAATTACTCTGGCTATTCTGAATGGTTTGCATTACATAGGAATTTTAGAATCAGCTTGTCAATTTCTACAAAAATTCTGCAGAGATTTTAATTGGTATTTTGCTTGTTCTGAAGCTCAATTGAAGAAAATTGTCTTAACAATAGTGAATTATTCTGTCTATTTACATGTTATATATGATAATTTATTTAGTTTTTTTCACTTTTTCTACCTTGCTTGGAATTAATACTGTGTTTTCTAGTATTCTTTTTTATATCTACTGTTGGCTTAATAACTATACCTCTCTTTTTAAATTTTTTAAAATATAATTGACCCCTGAACAACACAGGTTTGAACAGTTTAGGCTGACTTATACACAGACTTTTTTCACTAAATGTTACACCAAGTGTTCCTGTCTTTCCTGCCTCACCTTTCAAGTCCCCGTTCCTTCTCTGCCACCCCGAGACAGCAAGACCAACCCCTTCTCTTCCTCCTCCTCCTCAGCCTATACAAGTTGAAGACGATAGGGTTGAAGACTTTGATGATAACTCACATTCACACATTGTAGAGTAAATATGTTTTTTTTTCTTCCTTAGGATTTTCTTAATGACATTTTCTTTTCCCTAGCTTACTTTATTGTAACAACACAGAATATAACAAAATGTAACAAACAAAATATGCATTAATCAACCATTGTTGTTAGCAATAAGGATTCTGGTCAACAGCAGGCTATTAGTAGTTAAGTTTTGAGGGAGTTAAAAGTTCTATGTGGATTTTTTATTGTATGGTGAGTCGATGCCTCTAACCCTTATATTGTTCAAGGGTTAGTTGTATTTGATTTCATGTTATCACATTACATCTTCAAATAATAGTATAATAATGTCACATATTAACTTACAATATAAGAATATTAAAATTGTATACTTCTACTTTCTATCTGTAATATTTTTATTGTTGTAATTGTTATTGTTGACATTCTCTTTTTTCATATATGTTATAATCTTCACAGTACATTATTATTTTTGCTTTTAACAGTCAATTAATTTCTAAATATTTTTATTTTTATTTATTTTTATTTTTTATTTTCTATTGTCTTTTTATTTCCCCCTGGAAAAGATGTAGTCAAATTTCATAGGTCAAACCATCTGAATTAATTCTCAGCTCCACGTTTGAGATCTTTGAGTTTTGACAATGATCTCAAGGGAATATCATGACACCAACAGCATTCGCAGAAAATTAAGTTTAACTGATTAAAAAGAATCATCATCTGTATATCCCAATTGATCTGATTTAGTCATTACACATTGCATACATGTATCAAAATATCACATGTACCCCCAAAATATGTACAGCTATGATATATCAATAAAAGAAAAAAATTAAACTTAAAAAAATAGGAATCTTGAAAAGATTTAAAAAAAAAGAGAATCGTCACATATAACATTGTTGTTTAGAAAGGCAGGAATACCATGGAGGTAATTTAGGGAAAAGCTTGGGGGAGTGGAAAGAGCACTGAAATGGGAGTATGAAGGCCAGAGTTAAATAAGGTGTGTTCTGGTTACAGATGTGTCATTTTTGGTAAGCCAGCCTCTCTGAACTTCAGTTTCTTCTGAAGATGGCAAGGCAGGAGCTAACAATATCCAAGCACCTATTTCTGTTGGACACTGTTCTTGCCAGAGCCACAGGGAGCCTGTGAGGAGACCCTATGATGACATTTCTAAATATATATGTATTTTTTAAATGAGGACAATCATCGTTTATATTTGCCCACATAAATATAAACAATAGTTTCACTGTTTTCTGAGTTGTAAGATTTTAGATGAGAAATACGTTTATATTATTCTTTTGGTACCCACTAAGTAATGTGTAATTTTTCTATAATTACTTTGGAGATGTTCTTTTTTATCATTTATTTTTGAGAAATTTGATTACAGTATGCCTCACTGTGAGGCATACTACTTTCTTTGTCTTTATACTACTTGAATTTTGTTGAGGACTTAGTAGTTTATAGATTTAATCAAAATGGAAAAATTGTGGTCATTATTTCTGCAATTTTTTTTCTATAAACATTAGAAGCGAACATTTTATAACATTAATCAGATAATGTGTCCAACACTTGAAATTGCTTCACATGTCACCAAAACTCTGCTCAATTGCTTTTTATTATTTTTCTCTGTGATTCAGTTTGAATTGGTTTTAATGGTATGTCTTTGAGTTCACTGATCTTTTCTTCTTCAACATCTAACAGAAGTCAAAACATCAGAATTTTTTACTCTCTATATTTTATTTCTTCTAATTTTTTTCTTTGCTTTATTTTATATCTTAAATATCTATTTTTATTCATTTCTTTTCAAATTTTTGAATACATTTAGAAAAAGCTTTTGTGAAGTTTTACACTTCTAAATCCACCAACTTCATTCTCTGTTTCTATTGATTTTGATTTACTGGTATTTCTTATGGTCACAGTCACATTTTTCTTCTTCTCATTTATAGTAATTTTATCGTTTTTTCTTTTCTTTGAGACAGGGTCTCACTCTGTCACCCAAGCTGGAGTGTAGTAGCGTGACCATAGTTCAGTGCGGCCTCAAACTCCTGGGCTCAAGCGATCCTTCAGTCTCGGCCTCCCAAAGTGTTAGGATTACAGGCGTGAGCCATTGCACTCAGTCATGTAGTTTTAAATTGGGCCCCAAACAATGAGGGCTATATTGATGAGTGTTTGGATTTTATTGTTCTTTTCAAAATGTTAATGTTTGTTTGCTAGGCAAGTGTGTTATTGTGAATCAGTTTGACTCTTCAGAGGTTTGCTTTTAAGCATTTTAGGTTGGACTTAGAGAATTCTTAAGGGCTACTTTAGCTTCAGTACTAAGACCTGTCACCCCTATGATGTTTCCATTGAATGCCCTAGGTGTTCTATCTGCTCTGGTTGTTTGGAAAACAAACATTACTCAGTCCTAACTGAGTTCTGGGCATTGTTCAGCTTACAGGTTCCCAGTCCATTGACTGTTCTCATGTACATACAACTTAGTACTTAGCAACATACTCAATGAGACCCAGGTGTATGTTCCTGGAGTTCATCCTTCAGGAACTTTTTTTTCTCGTTGATAATCTGCCCTATACATGCCATGTTCCAAGTACCTCAGTCTTGCCTAACTCTGATCTCTGATTCCTCAACTCATTGAACTTATGCTAGAGATCACCCCACTGCATCACAATTTGGAAAGAGATTCCAGTTCATCCAGAGGGCTCACTTTGTTTCTACTTTCCTTGGACCATAATTCTAATTGCCTGTTCTCTTGTTTCTGAAAAAATGACTCATGCATTTCCCAAGAATTTTAGATGTTTATAATGTTTGAAAAGCTGTATTCCCTGCTACTCATCATGGTCAGAAGTGAAATTCTGTGCCTGTTTATTCTTGATAACATTTTCTTGTTTTATGCTTTTGTAATTCCACCTGATACTTATTTAAGCATTTTACATGTATATACAGTCATTTTACATTCCATCTCTGAAAATTCCTGCATGTGAAACCCTTGGGAATCTTAATTGGATGTTTGTTGTTTGTTTTTTTCTACTGTCTTGTTCACAGTGGCTTGATTTTTTTTTTTTATTCAACAAAAGCCTTTTATTCATTCAAAAGTGGCTTGATATTTTTAATCTCAGTCTTCGGATATCTTAGGGTCAAATTGTTCTCCAGGGTAGAATTTCTGATTTTCGCTTTTAGGAGCTTGATGTAGTGAGACCTGGGACCAGGCTTACTGACATAATGACAGGTTTCCAGATTCAGCTCCCACTGGTTTAGCCTCCAGATCACAATGTTGATATCAACAGGGTCTCAGGCTAGCTCCAACTTTCTTGCTTGGATCTTTGATTCTATCTCAGGATTCAGGTCATTGTTTGCATGTTTATTCGTTTATTTAAGAGATACCTGGAGATGTACCTATGTCCATGCAAACACAGTAATGCATTGGAATGTCGATTTTATGAGGAATCTAGCCGTTTTCTTCATAGGTAGTTCATGTTGATTTTTAAAATCTTCTTTATGTCTTGAGTGTCTAATGTTTACTATTCTGTGTGTGTGTGTGTGTGTGTGTGTGTGTAATTTTATTTATTTTATCTTGTACCAAATCTAGCATGCTTCTCAAGTCTTAGAATTAATGCTTTTTATTTTAAAACTGTCATCATCATTATCTCATTCCCTACTATATCTATCCTTTTAAAAAAATCTATTACATTATTTGCCACATTTTTTTCTCTCTAACTTGCTTTTAATCTTTGTAAAATCCTCGGGGCTTTCACTCTGTTTGTTAATTGCCTCTTGAGAATTGTCTTTCTGCTTTTTAATCACTGTGTCAGAGACTATAATTTGCTTTTTCTTTATCTTGGTATTTGTCATAACACCATTTTCAGTTGGGTACATGCCCACCCACCTAAGTACAACATTTTTCAGCCTTTATTGCCTTTATTGCAGCTACTTATGGTCAGATCAGTGGAATATCAGCAAAATTGATGTGTACACCTTTTGGATCATAGTTTTAAAAGGGAAAGAGCAAGTCTTTCCATTCTTTTTTTCCACTACAATGGGCAGAATGTCTGTGCCTTCCCAAAATTAATATGTTGAAACTCTGAACTCAATATGAAGGTATATGAAGGTGGAGCTTTTGGAAGAATTAAGTGATGAGATCAGGCCTCTCATTAATGACATTAGTGTCCTTATAAGAAGAGACCATCAGGGAGCTAGGTCTCCTCCCTCCAGGTGAGAATAAGGAGAAGTGAATTGTCTGCAAACCAGGAAGTGAATCATTACTAGACACCAAATCTCCTGCCACCTTGATCTTGGACTTCCCAGCATCCAGAACTATGAGAAACAATTGTTTTTTGATTAAACCACCAGTCTATAGTAGTCTGTTACAGCAGCCTGAACTAAGACACTCACTGACTGTGAGTGCATACATGATGGCTGGATATGTAGCAGTCATGCTGGACACTGATATAAAAGCTCATTGAGGATGTTACAATAAGGAATGTGGCTCAGTGACAGCATGGAAATGCCTTATCAGTCATGGAAGTGCTGAATTGCTTACGTTTATAAAAGAGAAATTAGTCTTATTTGAACTGTTTATTTGAAATTCTGTCAAAGCTAACTATATCCTATTCAGAGTATATACCTAACTAATAAACCCATATATTAGAAGGTTTTTCTTTACTTAATGTATTTTTTATTTTTTTAATGTCGATTTGGTCTCTTTTCAAATGTTTCTGCTTTTTATGTTGTCTTATCATTTATAGTAATTGATTTCCTCTTTCCTGCTTCATTCAATTTAAAGCTACCTATTTTATGTATCTGTGACAGTCAGAGTTTGATCTGAGAAGCAGTACTACCAGATTTGTGTATAAAAAGGGATTTGTAATAGGGATTTGCCTTATATATTTGTGGGAGCTGGTTGAAGTCTTTGTGAGGGTATTGTTTCTATGTCTGATGCTGAGCCTGAAGTCATCAAGACAAGCAATCAGAAAAAAAAAAAGGTGTCAAATGAGCGAAGCAAAACAAGCTAGTACTTGCAAGAATAAGCCAGGATCCATGAGAACAGACTGGAATCCATGTAGGTCTTTCATTGCTTCCAAGTGTCCAACTTTAAAGTTGGAGTGATTCTCAGTAGAAGCTGATATTAGCTAAAACACACCTCACTCAGAAGTCAAAGAGATTGAAAGGGAAAGTATGGCAGCTGAGGCATTCCTGTGGGCCCAGCTACTGCTCTACTGTAACAAGGTGAACCAGCAGATAAGCCACAACCTGCATGAACAAAAACAGTGTCTTGTGCCCAGTGCTGACCTTCTGGGGGAAGAAAATATGTGTGTGTGTGTGTGTGTGAGAGAGAGAGAGAGAGAGAGAGAGCTCGCCCTTCTGCTTCATTTGCTCCTCCAAGTATCATACAAAATCTCTCTCATGGTCCTCACTAATTAGCAGCTATGCTCAGAGGGGAATTCCAGAAAACACAATCCTAGTTTAGTTAATTTTGCACAATACAAATCTACCATGGTCTCTGTAGTAACCATTCTTCAAGATTTCTCTAAGAATCACAGGCTCCTCCCTTTCCAATTCTCCCCAACATTTAATAAGGACTGACCTGTGTGAAAAATAGGATATTGCAGAAAGACAATTTGTGATCTATGAGATGAGATCATTAAAGACATTACAGCATCCTCCTGGGTCTTTTGTATTGCTCATTCTGGGGGCAGTTAGCTGCCATGTTGGAAGACATGCAAGCATTCCAATAGAGAAGAACATATGGAGAAGAATGGACACCTCCTGCCAACAATAAGCACCAATTTGCCAGTCATGCCAGTTAGCACTGAAAGCAGCATCTCCATTCCCAATCAATTCTTTAAATTTCTCCAGTTAGTCAGTTCACAAGTCCTCCAGCTGATAAATGGAAGAATAGAAGAAAAACAATGGAAGAAGAAACAAACCACTTATCTGTGCACTGTTATAAGCTGTGAGATACTATGATTAGTGTTGTTTAAGCCACTAAGTTACAGTTCTATAACACAATCTTTAGTTCTTGATACTGCTTTGAATGGCTTATCACTTCTCATGGTTTATAATATTGTATTTTAAACTCCTTTTAGAGGAGCTTTATCTGGTGTGACACTAGAGGGTCTGGTTTGAGAGTGTTTGTGACCAAAGTGTTTTGCATTTGCTTTTGCCAGGTACAGGAGAAGCTCCACTGATCTAAGCATAATTTGACATGAAAACTTCCAGCTTGAGAATGCCCTGAACAAACAGGCAATATAAAAACAAACCCCAGATTCACATGAGGTAAAATCTATTGTCTTTGTTTTGTTTTTTTTTTTTTTCCTTAAAGCATTACCTGATCCAATAACTTATGTATAGATGGCATATTTGGGAGGTGACTCCAGGAAGTCAGAATAAGGGAGTAAAGAGAATAAGCTAGGGAACAACGTAATATCATCAAAGAGCATTCTTTTGAGTTATAGTCACTGCTGGAGGTAAATGGATCCCCCTGCTTCTGGAGTTTTCTGAGAGAGAATGTGGAATGGTCCTCAGAACCCTCCCATTGAAGAATAGGAATTGAGAAATGTTTTTCCTAGCTCTCGTCCTCCAAGAAGTGTTATGGGCTTTAGAGAATAGCTAGGGGTTGGAACAACTACACAAGATGAGCCCTACAAATGCCTGGAGACTGTCCACTACAGCTGCAGCTGAAACTGAAGGTAAATGCAGGGTTTGTGATAGTCAACCTCAACACGATGTGCTTCACTTATGGTTTCAAATTCCAAGGAGAATTTTTTTTTTTTTTACAATCCATCCAGAGACCAAATCACAATAAAAAAGCTTTTGGATTATCTTATTATGCCAATGGGAAGATGATGTTTCCCTATTCCCTCATTCCATTAACGATCTAGCATTTTTGCACATCCCAGCTTTACATAGAAGACTCAGTTGCAACTTGCTACCACCACTCCCTACTTCATCTTCCATTTTGATGTGGATATTGGAACCAAACTACTAAAGTTTCCTTTTTCCCTGCAAGTGAATCTGCAAAATCAACTCATAAATTAACTACTCTAATTTTCCATTCCATCATCAGTCTGAAACGTGAAGATATTCTCTCCTTTGCTGAAAGTTTGACTATACATTTATGATATTTGCTTTTCAATTTTTAATCCATTATTTTAGGTGTTTTACAATAAGAAGGTATTCAGCATGTCTAGTCACACACATTAGCAAAATGGAACTCTGATCTTTTTGCTTGACTTCAGTGTAGAAATTGCCTGAGGAAAGAGATGCTAGCCGTTTTGGCATTAAATTCTAGTAACTCTCCAGTGGATTATCCAGAAGGGATTTTAGATACAATGATGTTTCATAGTATCACTAAAATATAATTTTGGAAGTAATGAATTTTTGAGGTAGGTAGAAGGGAAAATGGTGTTGACATGCGAGATAAAACTGTTAGCCTTGGCTGCAAAAATAATTCCCTAATGTTTAGTTTAAGATTGAAAACATTGTTAATTTCAAGCTAAATGAAGTAGACCATTACAGAAATCATCTAAATAATTCATGCCAACATAAGGCATAAGTATGTTTTGCCCATATTATGTAGCTATTTCAGGATATTGTTTATTTTTCAGGAGTAATGGATGGCACAGGGTAAAATTGTCACTTCACTCTAAATTTCTACAATTATAGTCTAAATATATTGTTATATATTTTATTCTTCTATCAGGATATAAACTAAAAAAGCATTTCCTCTTCTCTATCTCATTTTCCACTTGCCTGGGCTTCTAAGCAAGTGTCTATATTTCCCTTCTTCTGTAGCTAAAGAAACGAGTCTTTTTACTTTCTTTGAGAAGTTCACTTATCTAAATTGTTAATCACAGTTGAGTCTCTCCTTTGAAGAAATGCATACATATTTCCTTGATCCTATAAGTTGATGCAAATCCACTTATCAGAATTTTTCAAGTTCTTACTGCTTCAAAAGAAGTCTTACTGTTCAGAAATGTTCACTGGTTCCTAAACCTGGCCATGCATTAGATATCAATGCAGAAAAACTTTTGAGAAATAAAGATTCTCCATCCCTGACAGGATTAATTAACATTTATAAGGGTGTAAAATTACAATGATAATTTTAACAAACTTTTTCAGAATAAAATCATATAAAATCAGCTCAGTCCTGATTCTCAGATTGGCAGTGAGAATCACTGAATTTGAAGAGATCAACTATTGCCATCTAGGATTTAGGCAAAAATCTAGAATTTAGACAGGGTCTTGTACTGACTAATGTACTCTTGAATGAACAAGAAAATGATGGCTTAGACAAAAGGATTGAAAATTGCTATTTTTAAAAAGGGCTCCAATCACTAATAAAAAATAATTCTAATGTTTAGATGGAAATAGTAATGGGACTATTTGACAGAAGAGTTGATTTGCTGCTTTATATATCTCTACCACAGTTAAGCTAAACAAAATTATTTAAAATTAGACAAGAAAATTAAAAAAAAACTTTCCCATAGTAAAAGCTTTAAGTTTTAATGTCAAGTCATTTTTATATGATTAAACTGACTTTAGATGTGAGCACAACACATGCATTTAACTGTAGCATATGCACTTATTTTTGTATAATTAAAAGATTTTACATTTTATTTTGAATATTAATTGAAGAATAATTGACATACATTGATTGTACATATTTAGAGCTAAAATTTGAGAAGTTTTGACAGATCCATACACTGAAAAGCCATCACCATAATCAATATAGTGAATACATTCATTACCCCTTAATTTCTCCTGATTCCGTGTAATCTTTTTCTCCAACTTCATCACAGCCCTTCATAGGGTAACACTGATCTGCTTGCTGTCACTATAGATTGATTTGACTTTTTCTAGAATTTTGTATTAATGAAATTATGCAATATGTGATTATCTTTGTCTGGTTTTTTAAATTTAGTATAATTATATTTAGAATTATTCATACTGTTATTTGTACCAGTAGTTCATTTTGTGTTATTGCTGGAAAGGATTCCATTGTATGGAAATACCAGTATTTGTTTATCAGTTCACCTGCTGGTGGAAAATTGGGTCATTTCCACTTTTGGGCTATTACCGAAGCCTGATATGAACATTTATATGCAAATCTTTGTATGGTTATATGCTGTAATTTCACTTGCACAAATATCTAGAAGTGAATGGCTAGATCATATAGTAGGTATTTCATTTTTTATTCATATTTTTAGAAAGCCGTTAAAATATTTCCCAAAATAATTGTATCATTTTCTAATCTCATCAGCAGTATATGAGAGTTTCCAACCTTCCACATTCTCACCAACAATTTGTATCGTCAGTTTTTAATTTTATCCATCAAAAAGGTTTGTAATGATGTCTCATTGTGGTTTTAATTGGTATTCTTCTAATGACTGATATTGATCATTTCATGTGTATATTTCTATTCATTTATCTTCTTTGATAGTGTCTTATTCAAATCCTTTGCCATTTTTAGTAGTTTATTATTGAGTTTTGAGAGTTCTTTATATTTTCTTTTTGTATATATTTTTCTTTCTGAAAATAACATTTTTCTTACATGTTTGTAGCTTGTCTTTTCATTTCCTTAATAGTGTCCAAATATTTTAATTCTGATAATTTTTAATGTACCAATTTTTCTTTTATAAATCATTATTTTGGTGCTATATAACCCAAAGTCATACAGATTTTATTTTTAAAGTTTTATAGTTTTATATTTTACACTTAATACTGAGATCCATTTTGTGTTAATTTTTTTATGTGGTGCAATGTGTGCATGTAAGTTCATTTTATAAGGAGGCAAGGAAGATACTGAATATCAGTTATTCAAACATCATGTGTTGAAGAGATGATCCCTCCATAGAAATGTTTTTCACTTCTGTCAAAAAGTGTGTTGTTCATTTCTAAATTTATGCTCTGATCCACTAAACTATTTGTCTATCTTTATACAAATATAACACTAAATCCCATTAAATACTTTATATTTTCAAATCAAGTAGTGAATGTTCTTACTTTGCTTTTTTCAAAGTCGTTTTCACCATTCTAGGTTCTTTTCACATCTATATGAATTTTAGAATGTTTGTTTGGCTGGACTCAGTGGCTCAGTCTGTAATCCAAGCACTTTGGGAGGCTGAAGTGGAATGCCTGAGTCTGCAGGTTAGAGACCACCTGAGCAACTTGGCGAGACTTCGTCTTTACAATAAATAAAAAATTATCTGGGCATGTTAGTATGC
>CAUYQG010095980.1:0-11934 GCA_963574415.1 Tarsius wallacei
CTGTAGTTCCAGCTACTTGGAAGGCTGAGGCGGAAGGATCGCCGGAGCCCAGCAGGTCGAGGCTGCGGTGGCCGGGAGCGGCCACTGCACTCCAGTCTGGGCGACAGAGTGAGACTCCAACTCAAAAAAAAAGAAAAAAAAAGAAAATGGTATCACTAAACCACTTAGCACATGAGACTTTATTTCTATAGACTGCCGTATGGTGCCTTTTCTACCTTGTTAGGATGCCTGGAAACATTCGAGTATGCAGAGGTCCCTCATTCACAGGCAGTCTTTTTCCCTTAGGCTCAGTGTGGTTCCTGTGCAGAGGTCCCTCATTCACAGGCAGTCTTTTTCCCTTAGGCTCAGTGTGGTTCCTGATTTTCTCCTGCTTTCTCTGTCTTAGGATCCCAAATATCCTGTGGAGAACTTGCTGAACCCAGACAGTCAGACAAGACCTTGGCTCAGCTGTCCTCAGGATAAGAGTGGGCAACTAAAAGTGGAGCTGCAGCTGGAGAGGGCAGTGCCCATTGGCTACATTGATGTGGGTAAGTTTTCTGGGGTCTAGGAACCTCTGAGGGAGGACACAGGAGTGATAGTCCCCTCTAACAACTTCCCTAGTGTGTCTCACTTCATTCTGGCTCAGCTGCCTTCATGGAATAAGGCCAACCTGGGTGTGAGGGGGGAAGTGTGGCCCTTGCCTTTGAGGCAGGTCTGTGTGGAGAACTCCAAGGGCTCCATTCACATAGGACTATAATGTGAATGGTGCTTCTTGAATTATGCTGCATATCTGCCCTGCTTTGATCCGAGTGGTCTGGGTAAAACCTCAGGACAGTGACATAATTATAAATGCCAACAATAGAATCTGTATATTCCTCTAAATAGCAGTGTCAAGAAGATGCTGAAGGGATGAACTGTGCAAGGATATGCCTGGAAGGTTGCATAGGAATTTATGTATTCAGACGGTTGACCCTATAATTCTCTGGAACAGAGAACTGTCAGACCACTGGTCTCAGCTTTGTCAAGACAGAGAGATGCCAGATTCCCTAGCAAAGAATTTAAAAAGACAGAATTTAACACTGCCTGCAGCAATCTCTTCAGTCAGGGGAAGGTGTCTGGATGGGAGGAACATGGTGAACATATAACATCGTCAGGTAGTGGGCTGGGGTCTCATTCTACCTCAGTTACTGGCTCCCTGTGGGACTTCACATGTTGCTGGACTTTTCTGGCTTCCAACTAGCTCTAGAGTAGAGGAGAGTTCTCTTCCCACCCTGTTCTCTTGTCTACGTTCACCCCATCGCCCTTACCCTTCTCTCAACCTTTTATCCCCAGGTAACTGTGGCTGTGCTTTCCTGCAAATTGATGTGGGTCGTTCTTCCTGGTCCCTGGACAGGCCCTTCGTCACCCTGCTCCCTGCAACCATGCTGATGTCTCCAACTGATTCAAAGCAGGGGAAGAACCGCTCAGGGGTCCGCATGTTTAAAGATGGTAAGGAGGGCAAAAGCAGAAAGGAGGGTGCTGGGGTGGTCTTAGATAAAGAGAGATATAGTACTGGTGAGGGCCATAAGTGCTGTTAGGTGTAGACTGTTGGGGGAGCCTGTGCAGAGGCTTCATTGTATCTGTGGGGAGAATAGTGTAGTTAATGGGTAGTAAGCTTGTGTGTGACGCCTGCATGGTGAGGATGTATGACAACTGGGGAGATTTATGAACTGAGGTTTATGTTTACACATAATTCATGATTTGGTGGAGCCCAATATAGACACATACCTTTTACTATGTTTTTGTTTGTATAAATGTATGTAAGGGCCGGGCTCAGTGGCTCAGCCTGTAATCCCAGCACTTTGGGAGGTCAAGGCAAGTGGATTGCCTGAGCCCATGGGTTCAAGAACAGCCCGGGCAACTTGGTGAGACCTCATCTCTACAATAAATAAAAAATCAGCCAGGCATGATAGCACGTGCCTGTAGTTCCAGCTACTTGGAAGGCTGAGGCAGAAGGATCACTGGAGCCCAGCTGGTCGATGCTGGGGTGGCCGTGAGTATGCCCTGCACTCTAGCCTGGGTGACAGAGTAAAACTCCAACTCACAAAAGAAAATTTTTTTTAAGTTTATAGAAGAGATGAAAGGCTATATGATGTTTATAGTTACATAGCATAGCATATAGTGTTTACTGAATTCTGTTTATATAAATCTCTGTGTTCAGCCGGGCTCGGTGGCTCAGCCTATAATCCCGTGCCTTGGGAGGCTGAGGTGAATGGATTGCCTGAGCCCGCAGGTTCGAGACCCGCCTGGGCAACTTGGTGAGACCTCATCTCTACAATAAATCAAAAATTAGGCAGGCGTGGTAGCGCGTGCCTGTAGTTCCAGCTACTTGGAAGGCTGAGTCAGAAGGATCGCCGCCGGAGCTCAGCAGGTCGAGGCTGCAGTGGCCGGTAGCAGCCACTGAACTCCAGTCTGGGCAACAGAGTGAGACTCCAACTCAAAAAACAAACAAACAAACAAACAAAAATGATATTATCATGCATTACAGAGAAACATTATTTTATAAGGAAAAAAGTGATGTAGACTTTTTTTTCTGACATCATTGGGAGAGCATACAGATTGTAAACATTTCTAATTGAGTAAAAGGAATATGAACCATTTCTAGCTAATTCTGTTATTTTATAATGGACACCATAAATTATGTAAAATTATCCCAGTTTTGTTATTGAGTAATATGTTTAAACACATGTGTAAATTAGAGGAGAAATATAAAACAATACAAGCTATAAACTAGTTATCTTCTTGAAGATATTTAAATTCTGAATCTCTAAATTTCTCTAGTGTTCAACAATTTCAAAACCAAGAGACCATAATTTCCTCCCTTAGACATAATGGAGCAATCAGTACACGACATGTCCTCTTTTAATAAGCAAATTTCAGTCTGGAAAAAATATATGAGGCCATGAACACTGGCACTAAACAGCAGACCATAATCCTTTAGTGAAGAAGAATGTAAAATGTGAGGTCCACATTCTCTCCCACTTCATGTTCCAAGGCAATTGCTAAACTGCTAACATCGCAGAGATACATAGCCTAAGCAGAATTTGGTAGTCTCATTGAGTCAATGAGGTTGAGGTCTGATCTGTCTGAGACAGGCTGTCAACTACTCAAGTGCTATAGGGTACTGGAGAGGTAGGACCTGAGGAAAATAGGACCACCTGAAACCTGTGTGAGGTTTTCTCATAGATCCTTTTGAGCCTAACAGAAAGTGGCTCCTGTAAAGCTCAGATCTGAATAGAAATGGAAGTGATCATGCAGTGCTAAGAGATGTTGAGTTCCAGTCCAGCTAGAAATGAGAGATCTCAGTGATTATCTCAGATATTCAGGTTAGTCTCCCATAAAGTCCATGCTTTAAGAGAAAGGAATATGACCTAGAGTAAGAACCATACCCTAGAACTAAATTGAAATCTACCAATTTTAACAAAGAATAAAACCAAGAATCACAGAAATAAGGGGGTCTACTAGTGAACTGATTTCTGCCAGGGAAAAATTCATCATCGTCTTTAAAAGACAACACAACCCAGAGTCCACACAATATATTATCCACAACATCCAACATACAAAGAGATTTTTTTAAAAAAGAGAAAACAGTAATTAGAAAAAATTTTTTGATGACCAAGATGTTGGAATTAGTAGATAAAAAAATTTAAAACAACAAGTGAACAGCAAAGGAAATAATCAACAGATTTAAGAGACAATCTATGGAATGGGATAAAATAATTTCAACCATACATTTCTTAAGGGGTTAATATCCAGAGTATATAATGAATTCAAACAACTCAATAGTTAGAAAACAAATAACCCAGTAGAAAAATATGCAAGGGATGTGGATAGACATTTCTCAAAAGAAGAGATACAAATAAATAACCAACAAATATATGAATAAATGCTTAACATTGCTAATCATCAGGGATATGCAAATTAAAACCACAATGAGAGATCACTTCACAATTGTCACAATGGATATTATAAAAAAGATGAAAGATCAGTGTTGGAGAGGATGTGGCAAAAAGGAAACACCTGTGCACTGTTGGTGAAAATGTAAATTGGTATGATTATTCTGAGACAAAATATAGAGGTTCCTCAAAATATTAAAAATAGAATTATCATATGATCCAGCAATCCACTATTGGGTATATATATTTTTTAAAAACCTGAAATCAGTATATTGAAGAGATTCCACTCCCATGTTCAGTGCAGCATTATCCACAGTAGTCACAAGATGGAATCAACCTAAGTGTCCACCAACAGATTAATAGGCGAAATAAAGGTGGTATATATACACAATAGAAAACTATTGAGCCTTTAAAAGGAGGAAAATATCATTTGCGACAACATGGATGAATCTGGAGGATATTATGTTAAGGGAAATAAGCCAGGCACAGAAAAACAAATACTGCCTGAGCTCACGTATATATGGAAATTAGAAAAAGTCAAACTCACAGAAACAGAGAGCAAAATGGTGGTTACCACAGTAAAGGAGGTGGGGAAAATGAGGAGATGTTGCTTGAAACATAAAATTACAGTTAGGCAGTAAGAATAATTTCAAGAGATCTATTGTACATTTTAATGATTATAGTTAATAATAATATATTTCATACTTGAAAATTGCTGAGAAAGTAGATTTTAAGATTTTCTCACAACAATAAAATAATAAGTATGTGAGGTAATGCATATGTCAAGTATCTTGGTTTAGCCAACCCATAATATATACATATATTTATTTATTTATTTATTTATTTATTTATTTATTTATTTTTTATTATGTTATTGTGGGGTACAGTTAGGGGTTAGGCATACAAAAATGTTTCGTTCAGGTACCCTTATTGATAAGAGGTGTCTCCCCATCCCCAGACAGATACCCACCACCATTAATCCCATCCCCCTCACCCACCCCCACCCCCCAGTTTCCCACCACTGTCAGTCATTTTCTTGTGGTAATATGTTGGATGATCAAGGTCTACTATATGAGTGAGAACATGTGATACTTAGTTTTTTGTTTTTGTGAGAGGTCACTCAGTATTATGGACTCTAGTTCCATCCAGGTTGCTGCAAAATATATACATATATTTATACAAATAAATACAAATATTGTTATATACCATAAACATGTATATTTTATATTACATATTTATTTTATATATTAGATATAATTCTGGGTTAAATATATCATTTGTTTTATCTATTTTGGTAAACAAAAATAAATAAAATATCTAGTGTAACTATGTTTAATAATTAAAGCAAAAGACAGTCATAATGAGTGAACAGATGGGCAATGTCTACAGAGAATGACAAAACTATTGAAAAGAAAAAAAGTTAAATTTCAGAAACGTGAAAGATTTTAAAAAGGGAGATGCTTTAGTAATCTGTGGAACCATATCAATTAGTCTATCATATATGTATTTGAATTCTCAAGATAAAAGAGAAAAATAAATAAGAAAAATATCTGAATAATAGCTATAAATGTTTTATAAATGTAGGGGAAAAATCAAATGAACAATGCAAGACACTCAATGAACAACAAGCAAGAAAAACTCTCATACATACAAAACACAAAGACAAAAAGGATATAAAAACAGCCTGGGCGTAATGATGAATTTGACTCAATTTTTTAACATTTGACTGTTAATGGCTTTAAAATGTCATTCTTCTTCCCCTTGTGACCACATCCGAGCAAGCTGATAGAAAATTCTGAGATCTTTATCCCTTTGGTCCTTGTAGTGGATTCAAACCTTGCAAGCTATTGCCCACGTATGGGAGCACTCACCCTGGCCCTCCTTCTAACCACAATAAAACCTTGAGTCAGTCTCTTCTCCTTGCTTTCCCAAGCTGTTACAGAAATATTTGTGAGGCCTGAACTGCTGTCCCCAGAGATTTAATTATTTGGGTAATAAATTATTTCATTTTCTTGTTTTGAGCATCTGTGTGTGTGTGTGTGTGTGTGTGTATGTGTTTTGTCATCAGTCTCAATGTCTGACTCAAATTTGTGGGGGGGTCCATCTGGCTTTCCATGTGATTGTAATGCTAGGCCAAACTAACTCTAATTTCTGAAAATCAAGATTAAGCAGATAACAGCAAAAACAGAAAGAAAATAAGCACAAATTATATGCCAAGCAATAAAGATACAAAAAAGAAGACAAAGTTGTTTCTGTCAGGAGTTGGATTGCGGCTCCTCACCACAATGTGGTAACAACACTAGCACAAACTTTTGTGAATATGAAGGCCAGGACAGCCTGCCTTCTGAAATCCCACTACTACTAAACTTCCTACCTGTACCAACCTTTTTATATAGTGCATAACTTTTTAGCATTTATGAACATTAAAGTAACTTGTTGCTGTCTCTTGATATCTTACTGCCACTCTCACCATCTGAGAACTGTACAGCATATATAGCATAATACATGCAGAAATAATGTTATATATTTCTGACACTCAATTTTGTTCCAGAAGATGATGTAAATGAAAGAAAAGGCACCCATTTATTTGTTATTCAGGCATTTATTAGGAAACTGTACAGATAACATTATAACAAGATTTGTTTTACAGAATTATTTTGTACACTGCCGCCTAATAAATATCCCTAAGAAAAATTTTCACTTTGTTGTTTGTATGTTCATAGATATTTAAACTCTCAATCTTGTGTAGAATACATATAAGCCAAACCTGGAATTAAATACCAATTTTTCCCAACTGACCTCTCTCATCACAGCTTCCAGGCTTTCCCTTGGCTCCACTTGGACTGGTTTCCTCCTGATCTCCTCAGCAAACCATCTTCTTTCAATCTATAGTCCTCCACTGCTGTTAATCTTCACTAAAAATTTCCCTAACATTTATCTTTACTTCTCTCAATATTATCTTCCCATTAGTATCAGGAAATGGGAATTAACCCTCTATCAATATTTTTCATACTACCTAGTTCAAATATACAGTCTGATTCTTTAATTTTTTAAACCATCCATTTTCCCTTTAACTGGTTAAATTTAATAATGAATCAGTATCAGACAATGCAATATATTTTATTACGTAATGTTAATTGTATAACATGCACTCTCAGTTGTAAAAATGTACATTGGAAACACAACCTTCCAAGTTTGAACCTGGAAGAGATAAAAATCCTGAACAGATCCAATAATGAGTAGTAACATTGAATCTGTGATAACAATAAGTATTAATAATAATAATAAAGTCTCCCAACAAAAAAAAAACCAGGACCAAATAAAGTCAAAGTTCAATTCTGTCAGATATACAAGGAAGAACTGATACCAATTCTACTAAAACTGTTCCAAAAAATTTAGGAGGAGGAATTTCTCCCAAACTCATTCTTCAAAACCAGTATTTCTCTGATGTCAAAGTCAAGCAAACACAAAGCAAAAACAAAGAACAAACAAACAAACAAAAACAAGAAAACTACAGATCAATATTCCTGGTAAACATAGATTTTAAAATCCTCAACGAAGTACTAGTAAACTGAATCTAACAGCACATCAAAAACAAGGCCATGATCAAGTTGTTTTTATTCCAGGAATTCAATATTGATTCAACATACTACACAAATCAATGTGATTCACCACATAAACTGAATTAAAGACAAAAACCATATGATTATATCAATAGGTGAAGAAAGAGCATTTGATAAAATCCACTATCCTTTCATGATAAAATCCCTTACCAAACTAGGAATAGAAGAAACATGTTGCTAAATAATTAAAGCCATATATGACAAACCCACAGCCAAAATCATACTGAATAGGGAAAGGTTGAAAGCATTTCCCCTAAGAACTGGAATAAAACTACAACGTCCACTTTTACCACTTCTATTCACCACAGTACTGAAATTCCTAGCTAGAACAATCAGGCAATAGAAAGAAATAAAAGGTATCCAGGCTAGAGAAGATTAAGTCAAATTATCTCTGTTTACTGATGATATAATTATACACCTAAAAAATTCTAAAGACTCCTAGATTTGATAAATGACTTCAGTAGAGTTTCAAAATATAAAATTAAAAGGAAAATCAGCAGCATTTCTATACACTAATAATAATTAATTTGAGAACCAAATTAAGAACTAAATCTCATTTACTATAGCAACAAAAGAAAAAAAAACCCTAGGAATACATTTAACCAAGATGGATACCTATGAAACACTGATGAAAGTTATCATAGTTAAGACAATCAAATGGAGAAACACCCCATGGTCATGGATTGAAATAATCAATATTGTTAAAATGACAATAGTATCTAAAGCAATGTACAGATTCATTGTAATTCCTATCAAATCACTAAGGTCATTCTTTACAGAATTAGGAAAAAAAAGTACTTAAATTTATATGGACCAAATAAAGAGCCATATAGTCAAAGGAATCCTGAGCAAAGAGGTATAAATTACCTAATTTCAAATGATACAACAAGGCTATACTAACCAAGACATCATAATACTAGTATAAAATATACACATAGGTCAATGGAACAGCATAGATAACTCAGAAATAAAGCCATATACCTGCAAACAACTGACCTTTGACAAAATCGACACAAATATATATTGGGGAAAGGACACTTATCCAATAAATCATGCTGGGAAAATTGAATAGCCATTAGCAGAAGAATGAAATTGGACTGTTATCTTTTACCATATATAAAAAATAACTAACAATGGATTAAGGACATAAATATAAGACCTGAAACTGTAAAACTCCTAGACTAAAACTAGCAGAAACTCTTCTGGACATTAGTTTAAGCAAAGAATTTATGACTAAGTTATCAAAAGAAAATGGAAAAAAGCAAAAATAGACAAATGGGACTTAAACTAAAAAGCTTCTGCATCACCCCCCCCCCCAAAAAAAACTCCAGCAGTAAATAGATAACCCACAGAGAGAAAATATTTGCAAACAATGCATCAACAAAGAGCCAATATCTAGAATCTATAAGGAACTCAATTCAACAAGAAAAAAAAAAGAACTCCATTAAAAAGGGGGCAAAGGATGCAAACATTTTTCAAATGAAGACACACAAGTGGCCAACAGACATATGAGAAAATGTTCAACATCACTACTTATCAGAGAAATGCCAATTAAAACTACAATGAGAACCATCTCATGCCAGTCAGAATGGCTATTAAAAAAAAAAAAAAGGCACATGTTGGTGAAGATTCAGAGAAAAGGGAATGCTTATAATTGCTGATGGATATGTCAATTACTACAACCTCTGTGAAAAATAATTTGGAGATTTCTCAAATAACTAAAAATACAACTACCATTTGATCCAGAAATTCCACTAGTAGGTATATACTCAAAGAAAAAGTAATCGTTTTATCGAAAAGACATCTACACTTTTATGTTTACTGCAATAGTATTCACAATAGCGAAGTCATGGAATCAATGTAAGTGTTGTCCATCACATATGATTGGATTAAAATGTGATATATGTGTATTGCATATATTATACACACACAAACATACCATAGAATACTTCTCAGCCATAAAAAAATGAAATCATGTGTTTTTTTGCAACAATATGAATGGAACTAGAGGCCATCATCCCTAGTAAAATGACTCAGAAAAAAAAGTTAAAACCGCATGTCACCTAAAAGTGAGAGATAAACAGTGGATACACACAAACATAAAAAAAATAATAGACATTGCAGACTGATTCTAAAAGATAAAACAATGGAAGAGGGGTCAGGTGTGAAATACTCCTAATGGAGACAATTTACAATATTCTGGTGATGAATACACTAGAATCCCAGACTTTACCATCACTCAATATGTCTACATAACACGACTGCAATTGTGCTCCCCAAACCATTAAAATAAAAGATAAATGAAATAAAATACAACTCTAATAACAAATTTAAAAATAAATGTGGTTTGTATTTCTCTTAAAATTACTATACTTTTGTTTCTAAAAATTTTTACAAAGGAAGCTATTCAATAGTTTAAAATAAAGAATCTGTATTTTTTATTGATAAGTAAAATACTGGAGCTGCAATCAATATTTTTGTCATGGAATGTCTCCTGTGAATGTAGTGTAAGGCAGTGTTCTTCAAACTTGCTTCAAAAGTAAATAATCTTGGGGGAGGGGTTGTTAAAGATACTAAATCTAGGACCTCACTCTTGGAGATATTGATATAGTAAATTCCAGATTTGGATCCTGAGAACGCATAATTTTAATAAGCACTGAAAATAATGTCTATCGGTGGGCAAGTTGGCGACACACTGGAGTAGAATTTGAGAACTCACCTCTGAATCAAAAAGGCCTGTGTTTAAATCTCAATTCCACCATAAAGGCTGGTATCCAAGCCGTGTAAACATGAGCAAGTTACCTGAACATTCGGTGCCCCTGTTACCTTACTAGTAAAATTGGGATAATCATAGCTCCCACAAAAGGTTATGGGTATTAGATTAACTAATGCACGTGACATGCTTAGCACAGTGCTTAACAGTGGAAATGTTCAATAAATGTCTCTGTCTATTAAAAAAATATATTAATTAAAGATAGCTATGTGTTTATTTTATTCTTCAAAACTCAAATGAAGGCAAATTTTCCTGAATGTAAAATCTAGTACTCCTCTGAATTTTGAAATTATACCCCCAATTAATTAAGCAACCTTCTTGCTAGGAGTAAAAAATGAAAAATAAAGTGGCATATGTTTCCAGAGAATGTATCTAAATTCCTAAAATTTCTTGACAGTTTTTTAAAGATCTTTCTTTTGGAGACAATTGTGAAAGGTAGCAGTACTACATCATACTTGGCTGAGTTTATGAAGTTTATCATTTATTCTGTAAATTGATTAATGTAAAGCACTATATTAAGCATGTGTTTTATAGAAATAAAGGTGGAACTATACTGACAAGACTGTGAGAAGAAAGGTTTAACACCTATAATTTACAGAATTATTTGTCTAGCAGTAAAAAGGTGAGTTCATTTGTATAGATATAGATACACAATGGAGTGTTAATGGAAAAAGTAACATGGCTCTCCCCTTTACCCTTCAAATCATCATCTTTCAGCTAACATAAAGCCCTCTCCCACCTCCCACCAGGTTGAAAGCATGCATTCCCTCAGTTGGAGAAGATGCTGCCATACCTTAAATTTTGAATCACACTCTGAATGCATTTCCTAAGGGTACAATATTATAAATCATGGTTAAGGACACTTGAGAGTCTGAGTCTTCTTATTTTCTTTGCTACTTGTGTCAACATTTATTAAATGTTCTTTATGCATAAGAAATTAAATACAAAGATATTTAAGATACAGTCTCTGCCTTTAAGGACTTTCATAAGTTATTTCCATATAGATTGTCTCACCTGCTAGACTGCTCATATTTTTACCACTATTATACCAAACTATTGGAACATTTAACCTTGCCTTTGAAAATATGTTACCACTAGTTAAAGTAGCTAGACATCTTCTAGGAATAATACCAGGGATCTGTTAATTCTGTTGAGTTTTGCCTTGCTCATATCATCCTAACAAAACTCCTACTATTGTCATGAGGTTCTACATTAATTGAACATGGAAACCTCTAGATTTTTTGAAGTTGTCTATATTATCCTTCTGGAGTTTGAAAGACAGGATTCAAGACAGAAAAAGTGAATAAGTAAAGTGACCAAGTCAAAGAGACAAATTTTTTTTGGTATAAAATATTTTTTGTTGTTGTTGTTTTCCTTTTAATTCTTTTTATTTTAAAGATGTGGCGTACAATTCAGGGTTAGGTATACAAATGTTCATTATGCAGGTACCTTTGTGATGAGTTGCCCCCCCCACCCCGCCCCGGCAGTTTCCCACTACTGCCAATCATTCAAGAGACAAATATTTTGCAAGTATTTATTATGTTATCCACTACCAAACATGGTTTTAAGTGATATGAAAGGGAATTACCAAAAATACAACACAATTTTGAATTTTAGGGAATGT